>JAOQML010000009.1:7514265-7541028 GCA_027568935.1 Erythroxylum urbanii | reverse complement strand
GTGGGGAATCCCTCCCCCGCGAGCCTCAGGTCCGGATGTCACGCAGGAGGGCGGGCCCGTCGGACCCGCCCGGGGAGGGGTTCCAGCAACATGTTCCCCTTTAATTTATTCATCATAAATGATCAAGTTTTGATATTACATTCGCGTCCCTTTATATCAAAATTAAAGAAGATATATAATTTATAAATTTATAAGCATCAAAAGAGAAAAATAATTAACTTTCATCTCTCCCTTTTCAAAACCTCTTCAGATGGCCAAAGAGTACGTGCAAAGTGATTTTCAATAAATAAGTAAATTTCAAAAAGCTCATGTACCAATTTAAAGGTCAATATATATTTCTCCCTAAAGATAAATGTAACAATACTTTCTACCCCTAAAAATACATGACAAGTCAATATGCTTAAATTTAGCATTATGAAAGCAAGTGTATATCTTTTTTTTTCTTTCTCACTTGGTTTAATAATTGGTATTTTGATACCAACTTCCTTATTTGGCTTATATGACGACTCTTGGTGAATTTTCTTTTAAAATCAATTATTAGAGATATAATTTTTATTTCTTATTTGAGGATTCATAGCTTTTTTTTAAAGCTATTATTATGTTATTTTAATTTTTTATTATTACTTTATTCGAAGTTTTTTAATTTTTTATCTTTTATGTTTATTTGACTTTTTGTTCATAATATCTTCATGTCACATTTACATGTAAGTCTATCAAAAACAACTTCTCTACTTAGGTTGAGGGTGAGATTGCGTACTATCAGACATTCCCAGACCTCGAATTGATGTGGGATTCAACTGGGTGTTGATGATGATGATGATGATTTAATATCAAGGCAGGTCATACCAATTATTGATATTCATTTGACACCATATTGACTTACTAAATCAATATCTTCTTGATACCCATATAAATTTAAGTCTTTAGAGCCATTAGGCTTAGTAATTAAGTTTGAGTCTGATTCGATCTAGCTCGAAGTCAACAAGTTTGTCCTAGTTTGGCTGGGCTTTGGAAAGGGCTTGAACTTTTTTTTTTTAAATTTCAGGCTTCGAGTTAGGTTCTAGTTTGAGTTGCCTAGCTCCAAGCCTAAAATTTTTAGGGAAAATAATGTTGTTTTCTAAATTTTAAATTAAAAATAATCAAGTCAACTCAAGTTCAAGTCATGTGCCTCGAGTCTAATCGGGTTTCGAGCCTACCCGACGCATTGCTACTTAAAATTTAATTCTTATATCATTTTTATCTCTATAGGTATATTAATACTCACTACAAAAATAACATTTCAAATGATAGAAATTGAAATTGCTATCGACATGTGACAAATATCTATCTATAAGAGTGTAGCTTATAGGCATTTTTAGGTTTTGGTGGGTGATATGGGTAATATAATTATCTCTTTTAGATATGTGAGAGATTAGAATTTCTTTTTATATGATGAAAAGGCCTTACTTTTGAATTGGTGAATAATACACTTGTTTGATAGGAATATGTCCTATATTGAATGAGAACAATATTATGTCTTTATTTTTATAATAGAACCTATAATGATTGTAAGCTTATTTCATACTATTTTCATGATAAAGAGACCTTTATGAATGAGAAGAATGTCACATGTTCTTTCGGGATGCCATGAATGAGAAGAATGTTGCATATTCTTTTGGGATGTCATTGCATAAAAATTACGTTTGTTTTTGCTTTTAATGTTATACCTTTTAGGTTTAGAATATGACATATGCATCAATACAAAGAATTTTCATTTTTTTAGGGACTAAAAATAATAGATAAGTTTATGATTTTTGTACATATTTAGGAGATCAACGTGCTTATATAATAATTTAGGAATAATTTTATCATGTAAATACTTTCCCCTTATGAAATTTGTGTTGGCATTGGATGATGTAATTTCATAAGAAAATCAATTATATGCATATCATTATAGATCTTTTAGGTTCTAGGCATACTACTAAAATTTTCACTACACATACTGAACTTTTAATAGGGACTTTTTGAGGTTATTGTTCTCCTTTAATTTCTCATTTTCATTCAACAAGTCACGCTTAATTTTATTATAAACAACTACACACTTAGAATCTATCATGTCATATGTATCACATTTTAATTTCTTATTCTCAATTAAGTATGTATCTAATAGTTGACCCTACTTATACTTGAAAGATAATTTCTTTGTTCTCAAACTCATTATTTTAGGCATCCAACAAGTTCTTCATAAGAAAAACAATTATCATTATCACACAATCATTATCATTAAGGGAATTTGAGCTAGATGATACCTCATTATTATTTGTCATAAACACATGTGATCCATCATATTATTCAATTATTTAGTTTTAGAATCACTTGTATCATCCCATATGATCTTTATTGCTATGTTGTTCCTTTGATTCTTCTTCTTTTTACTCTATTCTTGATTATCAAGCTCATTAAGAGTAATATTAACATTATTAACATCACTATCATTATGAAAATCATTAACATATGTAAGAGTAAATGTGCTCCAAATTTTCATGAGCACTTGAAAGTATTAAAACTTTAGATAATGCATTTATATCTAATAAGAAAAATAAAAAATGTGTATTGTTGCCATTCCTACCTTATTCATTATTTTCTAAAATCTCCCATTACTTATAATCTTTTACTATTAGAAAGACTATTATCCTAATTCTGTAAACAAGTAATCATTTCCATTGAATAATGGATCAATATTAATAACTTGGTCCTCTTGGCTAAAAAAGTAATGAAAGTTATGCTATAATAATATTACTCAAATTTCGTTAGAAGTCTATATGTAACGAACGAGACTTGCTTTGAAACTAATTATTGGCCTTAAGATGTCACACATGAGGGGATGAATTATGTATGTTTACCTTTTTACTTTATTTGAAAACTAAAGAATCTATTGTCTATTCTAATGATAATTTTGGTGAATTCATGTACGATAATCATAAAGCAATTACATAATAACTAAAGAGAATAAAGTGAGACAAAATCAATTATATAATCATTTATATTTAGGCATACTATACCATAATCAAGAGAAAATTTGAGAAGGTTCTAAAAATTAAAATATTTTTAAAGAGCTGTTGAAATTATTTTAAATCAAGTTTTTGTTAAAATACTTTGATATTTTAAAGAACTGAAGAAATTTTGAAAGAACTTTTTTCAAGAAGTTTGATAGATCAATACGGGAATTTAGACAACTAATGTTAGGTTATGGATAGAGTGATTGAGTGAGATGATAGTGTAGTCATCAATGTCTTTTGATAATATGTAACTTATTGGTCGACCATTGCTACCTTTATTAGTCATTGTAATTATTAGTTTTGTTTTTAATAACTATTCAATTTTGTTTCGAATAACTATTTTTTATTATTGCATATAGTGTAGTACACATAAGTTTTAGGAATAATCTTGGGTGTATTAAAAAGTTGATAAAAGTCTTGAGAGGCTAGCGAGTGCATGTGTATATAACATAACATATATTGCGTATTTGTTTATTGGTGTGAGAGAGAGGGATGTTTTTTTTTTGGTAGATACAGTGAGGGCAAAGCCCTGAAAGGAACGGAAATTAAGTCATCTACCTATTAAAGCTGGCACGTCGTCGTGCTGTATCCACCAAATCATCAGCTACAATCTGCTGCATCGAGTTTGGACAGTCCTCAAACTATTGTAGGCCTCGTTTGTCAACAGTGGCCAACTTGGCCAAATGATCCGCAGCCATGTTAGCTTCCCTGTATCTATGGACAAGGCTGACACTTCAGTCCCGTTTAAGATAATTCTCAATGTTACAAATAAGTCTGTTTGGTGATGAAGCATTATCTCGTCTATTCAGCATTTTGACGATATCAATATTGTCACATTCTACGATAAGGTTACGGAAGTTGCGATTCCAAGCAAGGTGAAGCCCATAAAAATGGCCCATTGTTCTGCTTTCTTGATTGAGCTTATACCGAGATAGCGATTACACCCGATTGATCAAGAACCATCCACGCTACGAAACACACCCGCAGTGCTCCCGATGCTTGTCGTGCTCTCCCACGCGCCATCCGTATTCAGCTTCACTTGATTGAGGGCTGGAGGAGTCCACCTAATGGCCTGTCGCTCTCTAAGATTGGCCGTACATCTACCATGGTAACGTCTCCCATTGACATGCCTTGCCCGACGTCCTAAGTGTCCTGCTCGACATCATTAAAAACTAGTTCATTCCTTTGTTTACATGCAAACCAACAAACAATGCCAAAGAGGGTATTCCATGAAAAATTCTCAAAAATCACAGTTTTATGGATACTAATATTTAATAATATCCAATCGAAAATGATTTGAGAGAAGAAAGCTCCCTGATCCTACTGAAGTGCCAACTCCATCCAAATTGGTTCAATTATTTTGCAATCACGAAGGAAGGGATGTTTTAAGTTGTATGGTTGTGTAATAGGTAAAATTGCTTTAGATACATATTGTTAGGATTCCTATTGACTTGAACAAGATTTGTAAATGATTACTCTCTTCTCGTGGCAAAGACGATAATGTATAGAGGATTGCTCCTTACGTATTGAAGGAAGAAAATAGTGAATGAATTGATTTGTCGTATATGAAGGAAGAAAATCAATTTTGTGAAGCTCTCTTATATTATATTTATGCTTTACTTTTCTCATTTTGTCGATTGATTCAATGACTCATTTGCTCAATTTATCCCTTTATTAAGCTTTATTTTTTACATCTTAGCTTACTAATATCACAAAAGATAAAAAAAAATTAGTAATAGTATATTTTAACTATAAATTTGAATCTCACTTAATCCAAGGAAATATAAAAAGCATCTAACTAATAATCAAAACATTCGATAACTACAGTACATGCTTCTTGAATTTGGTGCTTTTTTCTTTCACAATCCTAGTGTTTGGTTGGTAATTCTTCATACGCTTTGGTCGAATCACAAAATGTTGAAAAATCTTATACCTAAAAAGTTCTCTTTTGTCTTATATTTTCCATTAAAGACTCCACATAGTGCAACTCTTCTTCTAAGATTTAAATATGTTCTAGAAACTTCTCACAACACCAACACTGCATATTCTCATTAAATTTGTAAATAACAAAAGCAAATCTTCATATTTAAAACATCAAATCTTCTGTTTCAATTATTTTGTTCCATTAAATCTCGTCTATACATTTATGTAAAAATCTACATAAATGTGTGGATAAAATTTAATAAAACATGATAAGAACACCATAATCGAAATAGAAGATCTGAACTCATTTAAAACAATAGTAGAATTATTATTCGGATACACCCAAACACGTGTACGTATGGGTCAAGCATACTGCAGTTAACTGCATATAATAACCAGGTCAAACGTTAGCATCATACATGGAGTGGTGACATGTCTATGACATACTTGCCAATTCATCAGTAGGCAATTCCGCTACACCAGGTCAAGCGTTAGCATCATACATGGAGTGGTGACATGTCTATGACATACTTGCCAATTCATCAGTAGGCAATTCCGCTACTGCGGTTAACTGCATATAATACCCAGCATGCCGTTGTTGGCGAAATAATCTTTCATTTCACATATGTAAACTTGTTTGTTGACATCGCCATAATTGCTTATTCTGCCTAGCCAAAACTGGATTGCTAAATTTACAATGACAGTTGATATGGTGCATCTTCCAATGGAAAACGTTAAACCCCGCTACATGTTTATGGTGTCTTCATATGAATAACCTATATTCAGTTCAATGCTGTAAATCTAATCGCTTAAACAGCATCGGTACAGCAACACACTAAAAAGTATAAATAGCCAAAGTCGCCTTTCTGTACAACCATCCACTGCCTTCACCCTCTTGAATTGTGACCTACAACTGTGTCACAATGATTTCCCTCATTACTGCAAAAATGATAAAGCCAGTAATTGTTTCATGGACATCATCGGTATGAAGACAACAATGATGAGTGAAATTGACATTCACATCACTATCTTTCCTGGATGTAGCTTATTAAGGCCGTCCGGGCACGCCCTGGATCAACTTCGGTTCTGATGATGTTTACCTGAACTGTAATCAGTGAACTCAATACGCATAATAAGCAAACCATGCATTAAGTTGATCATGCTAGAAGTCTACTGTTTAAACAAAATTCCAGATTCTTGAATATGAGATAATCTCAAAACCTACCATTCAAATCAGTCAGTAAATTGTATTTTTAAGGAAAAAATTATGTATTAGGCACTCTTTATCATAACTACAAGGTAGCAACCACCGAACACTACTGTCAATTTTGCCCATGAAACAACTAGAGTGTATTTCATTTAGATCTTTGGGAAAACGAAAAGCATCTATTACAATTTTAAATACTAGCTACGTCTGAGCTAGTTTAGGAAAACAAGGATTATTCAAATATGTAAGAAAAGCAAAGTCAGGAGATATTTAATATCACAGAATTGTACCTTTGGTCCTGTCTGTTTCTTTTCACGTTGAACCTTCTCCAAATAGGGACAGATCAATTCATCCAATTTCAACAACCAGACAGCTAGTGCAGATGACGTTTGAGGCATAGATGGAAAGCATGTGACGATCTCTTCCATAAAAGTCCTACAACCTTCAGCCGTGATGCACTTACACAACCAATCCTCATTCAATGCAGCAACAAAATCAGCAACAACCTAATATGTATTAAAATTGATAAGATCTCACAAGCCTTAGAAATGCTTACAAGACTGACTAATAGATTGAAATATATAACTAACATTGGATACGAAACCTGTAAAAGTTCTGTCAGAGATGAAGTGCGGCGAAGCCGTTTAACCCACAACCTATGAGCTGAGATTCTCCAAGCACCCACCAAGCCATCCTCGGGCATAGCTGACTGCATTTGACAGAAGACATCATGAGATAAACATCACATAGTAAATTTACGGTGTAATATGTTCATCCACTACTAGAAAAGAAAATCTGCATCAGCTTGATATGAGAGAATCAAAACATATATAAAAAGTAAAGCAAAGAAGACCCTGATTTCCTTTTGTTTTGCTGCCAATTACTTTTGACCAACCAGAAGATTATAATAATTGCAAATTGCTAGCATATAAACCATGGTTCAATATGCTCCCACAAGATCAGTGTCTTGCTAAGGCAACTGGCTCTTAGACTTGGCTCAAGGGTATCTAAGCAGGTTTGATTATCATATTTTGAAATATGCCAGAAGTCAAACTTCTAATGTGACTGGATGTCCTCAAAAGGGCATTCCAAAGGTGTCAAACAGGCTCCTAGTTGATCTAACCGCTTATCATGATAGGATATAATCCTGTATCTCCTGCATAAATACTTGAATTGAAGCACAAGAATGTTCATGGAAGAGCACGAGATGTGCGATTCAAACAAGAGAACAGAGAACTGAACAAACCTCAATTGCATGAACTGCCGCTTTCAGTGACTGCAATTGTGATGATAGAATTTTATGCTTCAGGAACATTCCACTATCTCCTTTTGTCCTACAAGTCGCTGAATGGATAGTGTATCGCTCTTCAAGATCAAAGTCTAGCTCAAATGTCATATGGCAAATTCTGCAGTGCTTTTCATCTCTCCAGAACAAATCATGACAGGTTTCACATCGGGTAAGCGACTCAAAATAAGACTTTTTGCTATATCTAACAGCATTTAGATTACAGTAAAAAGAATTCCATATCCAAGCATCAAACTCTTGGAGACGGCTCCAATTCCGGTTTTCTAGATCGCCATTCTTCCCTGCTTCAAGAACAATTGCACCACATTGGGGTAAAGAACTATTTGTTATCAAACTCTGGTTTAGGCCGTTGTCTACATCAGACACTGGAGAAGAACTATCTTCTCTAACTATTTCCAATCCAGACTGGCTTGATAGAGTTGGGTTCCTGATGTTGGCATCATTTGAAATTACACGTGAGATCTCTTTGCATAGGAAAAGTTCCCGCTTCTCCAGAGATTCAATAAGAAAAGCTTCACGTTTTCCTCTGTCATCCAATACAGATAACAAGGAATGCAATGCCTGTAATTTGAAACAGCAAATGTAAGATCGCAGAAAATAAGTTTCTATAATCCAAAACAAGTTAAAAATTAAAACAGGGATTCAAATTACAAGGGGTTGGGAAGGTACCTCCTGGGTATCGATCACTTCCCAATGCCCATCTTCAGAAGATTCAAAATACACTCTCTTATGGCCAGGATCATGTGCATCACATGGACCCAAGAATAGCCAATACCTATTGTACCTACGGTCAGACCCTAGAAAGATGGATTGCATAGGGTGCAAATACACCTCAAAACCACTTTCATTTGCATCTTTATCTTTTCTAGGAAATTGGTCCTTTCCATCTAAAATTGACACAGAAGAATCAACTGGGAAGAACCCAGATGACCTCTGTATTTCTTTTGCATTGTTCATCTGTCCAATGTAATCCCAGGATGGCCTAGGCAAATTATTCTGGTTTGAAGATGATCGCTTTATTTTAGCTCCGGAACCATAGTGATGTATGCGAGAGGCGGATTCTTCAGCGGTTCTTGATGGATCCTGACAATGATAACAAGAGGAGGAGAAAGGAAAAGGATCAAATATACATAAAATTGAAAATATACATATAAATATGGAGGCAATGGAATAAAATGCATTACATGAAGGGCTAGGTGTAATGGTATGTACAGTCCAGTCAAAATCCGAGCTATAGGGATAATCACAACAGAAAATAATGCCACCATGCTTATCCTTGGAAAATGCAACACAGGAAAAAGAATAGCACATTTAATCCATAGCTTATAACACTCAATGAATTAGATTTAAAATGAATTAATTCCAAAGCTAGTTAGGGAAATTTAATTTGTTGAACTGACTTTCAGAGTTGGCAAAAACTAATCCCAGGTACCATATAATTAATTAAGGTGTAACCATATTCATGATAGGTGATTGATTTTCTTTTTATTTCACCGACCAACTACAGACAATACAACCAAACCACCAGAAGTCATGTAATAGCCCCATTCAAGCATCTGTTTCTTAGAAGAGACAAGCTTCAACACACATCCAAAACCTAAACTCAGAAACATGATTTGTCACATTTCAGGATCTTCAAGCTCAGGATATATGTGTTACCTCTCTTCTAATGCTAGATCCAGCACTGAGAAGGTCAATCAAAGCCACCAAAGCATTCAACTTTTCTTCAATGTTCAACTCGGAATATTCATCTTCCATAAGTCCCAACATCCACACCTCTCCTTGATGGCTCTCATCAATCTCATTGTAAACTATTAGTGAATTACTTTTACTTTTCTGATAATTATTTTGCTTTGATTTTCTTGGACTAGATGAATCATACTCAGAGTCACTGCTGTTACTTGTTCCATCATCATCAAAGTCATCATGGACACTTCCAGAGTCCATATCTGACTGATAACCACTGCTTGCTATAGAAGCATTGATGCGTAGACGATAAGTAGATGGTGATATTTTTTCAAATAAAGTAATATCACTTGAAAGAGTTGAGCATATAGATAGTTCTAGTCTGTCAGTTGTGCTGGCAAGATTCAACTCAGCAATCTTCAAAATAGATAATAAACATACATCAGTAAATCGGTAAAAATCACCACTAGGTTGTAAAAGAATAATAGGAAGTAGGAAGATTTCTCCTCCGTTTGGATTCTCTCTTCAGCATTAGAAACTTACTTGAGAAGACTTTGCTAGGTCAGAAACTGCCATCCCACGATTTCCTTGCTCTGACAGGAGTCTAAACAATTCACCCTTCAAAGTTCTGGGACGGAGACCATACTTCAGCATGAGGCTCATTTCCTATGAATTAAAATATGTTACATTGCTTCCACTGATCTTCTTTTCCACAAGGATTCTTTAGAATTAGCAAGTTACAACTTTTAGATCATCATTTGTTGAATAAATCTAGAGAACTGAAAGAAGAAAATAAAATAAAGATACACTATTAACCTTGTTAATGCCTTCCCTACGAAGTGCACCTTGCTTTGAACCATAACCAGCTGCAACCAATATCTGACGGAGTATCTCTGACCATGTTAGAGGATTGAGAGAATTTTTCCAGAACTCCACGACGGATTGTTGACTTTCAACCTGTAAAAGGATAAATTAATAATCATAAAACTGCAAATTCAGTTGGCATGAAAACTAGGGTAAAACTTGAAAAGGAAAACAAAAGAAACACTCTTTTCCACCTCAGCCCAACAAAAAGAAAAAGGTGCAGACGATGAACAATCCACAAAATGGAAGGAAATCAAGGAGCATTAAGTAATTCATTTCCACAGAAAATATATCTGCATTCTTATGCGCACAGCATCTGATTCCAATCAAGTATGTACCAGTCATATACCAACACTAGGAAATCACCTGGGTGTAAATTTCAAGAAGTAAATACACATTCTCTTTAGGCTTCAAATCAATAAGGTGGCATGTTTCAATTATTTCCCAGTTTTCCAAACAGCAAAAGATGCATATGAACATAAAACTAAGTTTTCTCAGATTCTAGAAAAAATCTCTACTTCCTCAACAGGAGAAGCCCTACTAGCCCTACTATCAAGAGTGGTCATTTTGCATCGGTCATTTTATGTACTGACCGAGTGGAGTAGTGCAAGAAATTTGCAAGATATGCTTGAATGAGGCAAGAATTCACTACTCGTCTCTGTTTCCACATTCCAGATAAGAAATTTAAGAAGGGCCACATGAATTTTCCCAAGCAACAATGAATCCTGAAATACATTTAAAGAAACATAAATCAACACAGACAGGTTTGATTATAACTAACTGAAATAGATGCAAAAATATCAGTTAAATACAAGATAAGTACACAATCCAATATGAGGAATATACCTTCTCATGGAATGCTTGAGCAAACTCATCAAGAGTGAAGGGACATATATCAATATTAACACAATATGTATAGAGAAAGTGGAATGCCTGGAAACAAACCATCACATTTAGTCAGCAGCAAATTTAATCTATACAAAGAGAAGATAAAAAATCAAATAACTTGCTTCTAAAGCAAATTTAGGACCATACTGCGATTTAAAAGATTCCAATGTTGAAATTGGCACAACTCTATGGCTATGCCAAACATAAATCATGTGAGTACATTGAACAGCGAGTGTTCCAATGATTAATAGATGGATTCAAGTAGGAAAAATAGAAGAAATATCAACTAGTAACAAAAACTTACATAAACTAGGACATGGGCAGTTGAGTGATGTTAGGCTCCTGGAAATTCAGATTTCAGGTCTACCTTTCAACTTGGGATGCTAGAATTTCAGATTTGGATATAGCTGGATTTTTAGGGTTTGATTGATAAAAATTTAGGCTATAATTTTAGGATTTAATATAGTTTGAATTTCAGGTTTGATATGAGTAGAATTTAGGATTTTGGTTGCTAGAAATTCAGGTTAAAAGTTTTGGAATTTAATAAAGTAAACAAAAGTTCTGGAATTTAATGAGGTAAACAAGTAATAGAGTAGGAAACTAGAGATCACTCATAGGGTCTAATAATTACTCAAAAAAAGCATCACACCTTTAATTAAAAACTCTTTAAGTTTATAGAAAAAATTCAAGGCTACTATTGAAGGGTTGAATATACATATATATAGAAACGTTGTTAGAATCCTTGTTCTAATAGTAAAGGGATTCTTAATTAAAATAGCCAACACAAATGAGTCTCATTAAAGAATTCTATAAGTTTAAATTTTAAACAACTAAGATAACATGTCTAACTTACTACTACTAATCTAATTAAGAAACCAACCATAAACTAAATTTTAACCCTTGTTTTTTTTATTGTCACCTCAACTCCCACTCTTCATCCCACCAAATTAAAGCTTGCAAGTGATTAATTTAACCTCTTTTATTTCTTTTATAAACTCTTAGTTCTTTTGCATCAATTGTTCCCACTTTGGCAGAAGTTGTCCTCAACGTAAAATGCAACAAATACTAATCATACGAGCTCATATTGAACTTTTGAAATTCAAATTCTAAAACCCGACTTCTGTTAAAAATTGATCTTCCTTTTCATTTGACAAGAAACTGTAAATATCCACCAAATCTTATGGCTACAATCCATTTACCAAGAACAACCTCTATCTCCTCTTTAAGATGAGAAATGGCTAAAATTCTCAAAGCTATAGAAGGATATTATGTATCACCATGACCATGATAAACCATGATAAATAGTTAAGTTTACAACTTTAAAAATAGGATAAATTCCCATGTCATTTTGTAATTTCAAAACATAAGCCTCAGTACCCATCTTCTTAATATAAGATGCGGCACCTGTGAATAAAGATTTTGTATTTTCCTTTTTAAAAAGCTTTGGACACCATCGCCATATCCCTTTCGTTAAATTTCAACAATTGACGATGTTGATTACCAATGTTAATAATAAGTCAAGTTACTAGTTGTTATCTTTCCTCGTACCTCAACGTAGATATCCCTTGTGTTGTGCAAAACCGTTAGCTTCAACATTAACTAATGTTCCTTGGTTGAATTCTCGAGACTATCTCAGAAGGACTCTTACAAGTTGACCTATTTATAAAACTGTTGTACGCAAATTCTTCCATAGGAAGAATTAGGTCTCAATTATTCATAGTCTCCTCGATCAAGCATCTTAACAAGTCCCCCAAGCTTCTGCTCACTACCTCTATTTATCCATCGATTTGTGGATAGAAAGAACACGAAAACTAATATTTCATAGAATTCTCCATAAATAACTCAAACTTCACATCACAATTAGAAATAATGTGTAAAGGTAATCCATAGAGACGTACAGTCTCTTTGAAGCATAGCTTAGCATGTGGACATCATCATAAGTTTTGACCATTGCATTTGCAAATAGTTTCATAAAAATCCACATGGCTTCTATGCCATATAGGCATCAGGAACATATTTTTGTTTCACACTATCATTACAAAATGTTGACTTTGCAAGTACACTCAAAGCTTCTCCTTTACTCATATGTTGTGTGAATTTCACGTCTTCATTCAAATCTAATTGTCCTTCATCACTCGCTACAACGTAATCTTCATCAACCTAATTTCTTGTTTTCTCAACATCGATGGTATCATCAAATTTTGAACCCAAAAGCTTTGAAACTGTTAAAACTTGTGAGTTAAATCTTTTCAGTTTCCTGTTTTGTTATTTTAGCTTTTTGTCCTATCTTATCAGCCTATTGTTCTTGTATTTTGACTTGTTGTTCATGTGTTTCAGTTTGCAGTTTAAGTGTTTCAACTTATTATTTAATTGTTTCAACTTTAGAGTTTGTCAAAGAATCCATTTCCTTCTACTTGTCTTCTTTAACCCCATGATCATCTCCCACAGTCAAACTCACCATTTCACAAGTACTTGAATACCTTCTACATTTAGACTTAAAGAATTTAATTGACCAGTTAAAACAGAGGTTTCAACAGTTTCACGACTTAGAACAAAATCTTTCTTCGAGGCAACGTCTGTTAAATTTCTTCATCTTTAACTCCATGATCATCTCCCGCTGTCAAACTCTCCATGTCATCAAGTACTGGAATACCTTCTACATGTAGACTTAAAAGAATTTAATTGACCAGTTAAAATAGAGGTTTCAATAGTTTCATGATTCAAAACAAACACTTTCTTCGAGGCAATGTCTGTTAAATTTGAGGAATCAAAAATCAATATATGATTTTTAAAACAGATTTTCCCTTGCACTTCATGCCATTGATTAATATCAATCCCTTCATCTTGCTTATTAGCACATTTTCCATATTTAGCATCAAGTAAGGGTTGTTGGTTTCCATGATTATTTCTTGCGGGACTTTTGAATCTTAGGGCACAAATTTCAAGGTTTTCTAACCTGTCCACAAGTTGGAGAACACACTTTCTTATAGGAGTTGTTACCTGAAAGTTGATTCCTAGAGCTTCTATATGTCCTTCCGCTATGTGTCGCCATTGTGAATCAAAACTCCAATACCAAATTGATGTAGGAAAAATAGAAGAAATATTAACTAGTAGCCAAAACTCACACAAACTAGGAAATATGGGTTACTGAATTAAAATTTCAAGTCTAAATTTCAATTTTCTTTTTGAGAAAAGAAAGTCTGGGTTTCAAATAGAATTTTAGATCTAGGTATAGCTGTTTTTTAAAGATTTGATTGTTTATTTAGTGTTTGGTATGGCTGGAATCTTAGGTTTGATATAGCCAAAATTTAGGATTTTGGTTCCTGGAAATTCAAGTTAAAAAATTCCAAAATTTTGGTGAGGTAAACAAGCAATAAAGGATAGGGAACTAGGAATAACTCTTAGGATGTAAAAATCACTCTTGGAAGAAAGCATCACCCCTTCTAATTGAAGCTTAAGTTTATTAAAAAAAAAATTCAAGATCTCATTATTGAAAGGCTGCAACAACATAGATAAAAAGTTTTAAAACCCTTATCCTATTAGTAAAGGGATTCCTCACCAAAATATCTAAAACAAAATCGAATCCTATTCTAATAAGAATTCTATAAATTTAAGTACCAAATAACTAGAATAACATATTTTCCACTAGGATAACATATCTTACTACTATTTCCTATCTAATAAGCAACCTAGCATAAACTAAATTTCAACCCTTGTTGTCTTTCTTATCAACATAACTCTCAATCTTCATCCCAGCAAATTAAAGCTTTTGATTGACTAATTTATGCTCTTTAATTTCTTTAATAAATTCTTAGTTGTTTTGCATCACAGATATAACTCAAGGTTGTGATAAGATACCTCAGGCAATATATGAGTATCAGATGAGACAATCACAAGTATCATTTACCCAAGATGCATAAATGCTGCAAGGAAAAAGCACTAAAAAGTTATTCAGATTAATACACCTTAAAAAGTTTCTTGACACTCTCCAAGGAAGAATACCAAGGCTGCATTGTAAATGGTGGCTTCATCTTAACAACATCAGGCGGAAACTTGGGAAGTAAATCTGGGAAATTAGAGTGAGAAAGGAACTTGAGTATTCACATTTACAATCAAATGTACAAGGGTGGTAGATGCAGTCAGAAGTAAAAAAGAACAAAAACCTTTGCAAAGTAAACAACCATCCAATCCATTGGCAAGACAATGATCAGAACAACTCGTTGGATTTGGTCCACCTTGCAACTCTCTCAGCTCCAATTCTTCATCATCTACTAACACTTCAAATTGCTTGAGGCGTTCCAGGAATAACACTCCTTCAAGAGCAAGTTCACATTTTTCCTTGCGTGGCTCCATTTGAATTGTCTCCCTTTTAGAACCCACCTACAGAAAACCAACAATTCATCTTCACAGCTCCAAATCTAAATTGCCTAATGCCATAATATGCTTACCTCTCTACTTTTAACAAAAGGCTTCCTCACATTCGGTGCTCTTTTTCTCAACCTTGTCTGATAGGAAAAAAATGCAACAACTATGAACAAAATTTTTCAAGAAATCAATTGAAAAAAGGAAAATTGCATATATTTCCTAAAATGTACAAAAGAACAGCAAGCAAGAGCAATCATTCATCAAAAGAACTAGTATTTCTTAGGAAATTGAGATTATATGATTGACCATTAGAGGGATTGTTTGTCGTCGGTTTTTGCGCTGCCGGAATTTTCGTGAATCAGGAGTTGATACTGGGTGAGCGTTGTTTATTTGTCTATCAAAGAAGTTGATGTCAGTGGGTAAATCCCCACCATTAGGATTTACAGCACGCCATACTGTCATCAAGCCTTTTCCTATACCATGTTTCTTCGTTGGAGCATTCTCAACGCAGTTCTGACAAACAATGACAACACAGTGACACCCTTAAAGTGACGTGCAAAAGCATACTCAAGAAAGAGGAAGGAGAGTCATGGCCTAATGTTGAGAAAGGAATATTAGGGACATCATTTCACTAGTACCTGTCTTCTTTTCCTGGTTTTTTGGTTCTCTTGACAAGCAGAAATAGATTTTCTGGAATCTAATAGTAAAGGAGTATCAGTACACACTAAAGAAAATATAAAAGACAACAAAAAAAAATGAAAAGAAGAATGTGATAGAAAATTTCAAACAAAAAATATAAGAAGTAAATGTCAAATGTTAGTAAACTTCTTTTATTACTGAAAAAAGGAACACCACTAATAAACAAAACAAAAGAAAATCTTCCATAATCTTCAAGTTATGATCTCCTCTTAACATTGTAGTTATAATTCTCCCATAGTGAAGTAAATAAATGTATGTTCAGATAAAATAGTTTTTGATAAGCAAAAGTCATAAATTTAAGGCATTGATTTCATACCTTTACAAACGGGTGATGCCATTGAGGAAAGTGTATCAAACTCCACACCGAGAGGAGGACCATCCTTGCGAAAAATCTTGCCCAATATGTAGTCTGGAGTCAACAAATCCTGAACAAGAATTTGTTTTTTTCTCTTCTTCATCTGCCTGTCCCTGAACTGTGTTAACGTGTCATACCTTGACAATGAAGTGGTGTTAGACTGACCTGTATCACAAATTACGGCACACTGTTAGACTGATCTGTATCACAAATTATGGCACACTGTTAGACTGATCTGTATCACAAATTATGGCACACTATTGGTTAACAATCTCTCTACGAGCAGATGAAACTGAAAATGTATGTCTTGTTTCATAATCTGTGAGTGTGTTGCTTGAGTAGGTATGTAAAACATCTCTACCTTTGTCTCTCCTCCTCTTCGAAACAAACCATCCACAAACCTGCTTGTATGTCAAACCCAAGATTGAAGCAAGATCTTGAATAGCATTATGCGAAGGATACTTATGCTCTGCTTCAAATAACAATTCCAACTTAGAAAATTACATATTACGCAAGTAAACCTCTCATTCAAAGCAAAAATAAAAAGTAGAAAATAGAAAACAAAATAATTTGATTGTCATTTAAGTAAACAAGCAACAACCTCAGTGAAGAATCTGAAATAAAAAATTCCAGCACAAAATAAAGTTTAAAATCACTAAACAAACAAGATCAATAAAATCATAACTTACAAATACAGGGAGTGAAGACTCTCCTGTTCATGAGAGAGTACATAATAAAATAAAATTCAAGAAAGACAAGAGTACAAAACCGGCGTAAAACTTCTCTAGGGCTTGAAGCTGAAGCGGCGATTTCCTCTTCAGCTCCATAGTCTCTCCAGCTCTCTGTCACTCCCTCTAATTAATGCTTCAATCCACGGAGCAAAATCGCCATAGTCTGACAACAGCAAGCAACTCATTAGCAAAATCCACTCCAGAACAGAACTAGCAAAATGAAAAGAAAAAAGAACATTGGAACATAAAAAAGAGAAAAAAGAAAGAAAGAAAGAGAGAGAGAGAGAGAGAAAGAGAGAGAGAGAGCAAGAGAAGGAGAAAATAAGAAAACATGATATAGAAGAAGCCAGAATTCAAAGCACAGTTTTTACAGTGACCTACAGCTCTCCTCCAATAGCCATTAGTTCTAAAGGAAGACAAAGTGGAACTGATAATGAATTCAAAAACAAACAGACTTAAAACACACAAGCAGAAGCAACAGACTGAAGAAGAGAGAGTGGCGAAAGGGAGGATAAGAGAATTACTTAGGAGGATAGTAAATGGAGAATGGTGAAGAGAAGATATAATGGTGGTGAGATTCCAGAAAGAAGGTTATGTTTTGTAGGGTTTTGGGTTTTATATATATATGGGTGTATAAAATTAAATTACAAATTAATACGTAATTTAATTTACATTTTATGTGGAAATCGTTGTTTCGTATAGAATATAAATATATACATATGTACTCTAATGGCCCGACCGGTCTAACCCAACCCAAACTCCCTCCCGCCACCGGCATCGGCCATCTCATGTTCGCTGATGAAAGAAAACGAATAATGGATGATCAACGTCCAACCCCTACACGCCCTTCTCTTAAAACCAAAACCGATTTCAACAATTTCCCTTCTTGGAAACACAAGTTGAGGGAAAGTTGCTGCAAAAGGGTGCGCGAGGACCGTTCCCGCTTGCTCTGGAAACTCAGATTAACGGCTACTGCTAAATCTCTCGATGACAAGGTTCCCTTTTTCTTTATTCTTCTTTCCACTCACTATTCGTTTCTTTCTTGTTGTGCAGTGATAACTTTGTCAAGTTCTTTGTTTTCTGTATATGTTGTCCTGAATTGGGTCTTTCAATTGCTTTCCTAGTTTTTCAATGATTGGATGTTCGTGGTGCTGCACTTCATACACTAAACTGTTGTTATGAACTCTGCTGTTCTTCTATCTTCATTTTGGCCATGATGTCTGACTCTGTTTGTAATAAGGTTAAGGAAACATAAGGCTACTTTTGCTTTGGTTTAGAAGAACCTTAATAATCGTAGAAGGGTTTGTGTCAATTTGAAGGACTCCCCTCCACCTTTTTTACTAGGTTATTTACCTCAACTTCTTCCTGGCTTTCAGGATTTTATCAATTCTGCTTTAAAGGACATAGTTTCTGAGGAACTGAAAAAGTTTGATGACTCATCTTTGAAAAGTTTTCCGAAAATAACTACTCCAAACCCTGAGCTCAAGGACATATTATGGGAGTATGATGGTCTTCATAATTCATACCAAGGTGAATGCGAAGAGATATTGTTGGAAATGCAGAAGATTTTCTATGATGATCTAACAGCAGAGCCAACTAGTAAAGGTAAGTAAATATTGAGGTGGTGATAATTTTACAAGGCATAAAGGGATTTTAATAGGGAACTAATGTTAGCAGATTTAGACGTGATGTTACATTTTACCTACCTTTGTTATCAGCACACCTGTCTCAGCGTAGCAACTATGTATTGGAGTTTTTCCTTCATCACTATAATTGGAACTCCATTTAAAGTACGCAGATTTATTCCTTTGCTGACAAAAGACTGATGATTTCCACTTCCTCCCATCACTTTGATCCTGGTAAAATGATAAGCATATGTAGACACACACCCATTCACTCACAAACACAATGAGATGATTACATGTGAATATAAAGCTAATCTGTACATGGTTTATTGCTAAGCTTTAGTATTGTGCCTCGTGTCTCTCTGTGCATTTGCATATAGTGATTAAGAAAGTCATCCTTTTGAGCTTGAATGTTTAGATTCATGCAGGTCCCGAAAACTATACTGGAACTTGGGAAGACGAAGAAGATGAGTACTTGGCCCATGCTGTTTTTGAGCACTTGCATTTGAACAATGAGCAGGTAAAAGCTCCGGAAATGCAGAAGTTTTGTTAATTGAACTAAGTGAATTGCTTAGGAGTTGGGATTATGTATTTGTTTCTAAAATTATACTTTCGATGTTGTTAATTCAAGTGTGAAATCAAATATGCATTGATAGACACATATTAAAAGTTGAAAGAAAAGGAATAGATTAATGATTTTCTTTGTTTTCCTTATTCTTTGAAATTGATGCTCATCAGTTGATCGATCTATCTTTCCTTGTGATTACATTGTTAACTAATTAAGAACTTTGATGAAGCATCAAGAATCGATTTATATATAAGGGTTTAACAGTGTTGTTACTAATATCTATTCAGCCTCAAACAAATGAAATTGGTAAACTTTCTGACATTGATTCTATGTACCCAAGGCAATCTGGTGTCCCATCTGTAAGCAAGGGGAGCTGAAAGATGACCATAAGCTGATATATTGCACTCAATGTGAACTTCAACTCAGCAAAGGCGATGAGGTTCTGCTGCCCCAATGTTACTTTGTGTACTTTTGAATCATCAATATATTGGGGTTCATTTTATGACAATCTATCTCTTACCATCTCGTAATGCAATTGGCATAAAAAACTGGTGGGACTTGATGTTTGCAAGTGATTTCAATTCATTTTCTTTTGCAAACTATGTTTCTTTCTTTTTTCATCTCCCCGACTGACTTCCATTATGTTTATAGAAGATATGTGGTAAGAGTGAAGTCTTTCGATTTATGTCTTTGCAATCCAATGCTCTCCAACACGCTGCAATTCTGCATATATTATTTGGGTGGACAGTGGGTTTATATGACATAACCTCTTAAGGGTGTGATTTATGCAAATAAACATTGCTTTACCATCTCCACTGTTTTTGTAACGTTTGCTGGTTTCCAAGACCTTGTTGTATGTCCTGCTTTCTATGTATAAGTCTACTCTGACTCTGAGGAAAGTGATGCCCTGGATGCATAGCTTTAAATATTGGTGTCTGTGGCTGCCTACTTGTTTTTTGCACAATCAGACTTCATTTATATATTATAATGATAAAATGCACCACCCGACCACTTACTGTGAACTAACTGTGCTTTTTGTATTTTGGATCAGGTTAATTTGGATATTTTGAAGTCACGACTAGCCGAAGCCCATGCTGAGCATCTAGATCGGGGATGTAGATTGAAACCCGACTTTTGCATTAAAAATATGTTCGGTTTAACGGCATTATACATCTTCTGCCAAGGGTGTAACGTACTTGAGGTTGTAATATAGTTTCAAGAATAGAGAACAGGGGAAAGAAAGCTGAAGATGTTTTGGATTTTAGCATCTACTTATAGTTCCTCCAGATAGAATAACAAAAGGGTTGAGTTAATGTTGTTATTTTGTCGATTAAATTTGTATTCATATGTCAGTTCATGGTAATATTTGCATTTGAAGTGTTACCGGAGACAAGGGTTGAGTTAAAAGAGCCGAGCTAGATGCAAACAACAATATAGGGAGCTTGATCACCTGTTCCATATGCCCAATGCCTACAAGGTTACCCCATTTTTTTTCAAATAACCAAAGTCCTTTGCTTACTCTATCCTCAGGTTTAGTTTATAACGTGCCAATAATATATTATTTTTTGTAAATAAGATAATCCTAGAATGCTTGTTGTTTCTTAGGGGGAATTTAAGTTCTTTACATTCTAAGAGATATTATCAAGGGACAAAAGGTTGACAGCCATTTCCTTCAAGTCTATAGCTGGATTTTCTCCAAGTAACATACTTGAATTCTCCTTATTGCTCTAGTAATGTTGATTCTCGAGTCTTAGAGAATCCAAGGTTCCTTATAAGGTTCTATAATATAAGATGATTTATGGTGCCCTCCTCTGTAGGATCCATTACTTAGACTTCAATGTCTTCAGATACTCCAGGAGAAGTAGGCATAGGATTAGAATTCCTTTCTTGCAGCTTTGTGAAAATCCCTCTAGGATAAGTAGGATCTGTATACTTAAAGACTATCGGGTGTTTCCATTTCCTTCTTCATTTTTACACAAACCTTAGTACATCCTACTCTTATCAAGCTAGTTGTATGTTCATTAAGATAAACAAGTTTGCCTGTAGAGCTAATTAGGTAATTAAAATTATTAAATAATACTCAAGAGGGACATTATGAAAATACAAAATTTTTTGAAGATTTATTACCTTCTTTATAAGTTTTAATATTAAATGTTAATATTAAATTTTATTCTTAAATTAATTAATTTAATTTATTCCTTAGCATATGAAAATTTATTTTTAAATTAATTAGCTTAATTCTTAAATGTTGGTGACTTCTTTTACTTTATAATGGTATTATTCCAAAAAATCTGGTTGTCTTTAACCACTAAAAATCTAGATGGAAGCATTTTGCTACATATCAAATGCAAAGATTTGATGGTAGAGATTTCACGCAACTGCTAATACCCTAAATTCATTAAGTACACTTTGATATATATATATTTTAATCTTTAAGGACTTGTAAGATATAAAAAACCAACACAGTATCAATGCTAACAATAGAGGTTTTATTCAATTTTAATCTAACAGCTCTTATTATGAGTTTAGCTATTGGGTTGTGGATGAACAATTTAAGAAAATTTCAAACTTTAAAATATAAATGACTTCAGAATCTGTATGCATATAAAAAATACTTGATAAATGAACCAAAAGTAGAAAAACTAGCAAAAATATGGCATAAAACAAGTGAAATTTTAGGCTAGTGCTAATAAATTTCATCTTTTGGGCTTGCAAAATTCCTCAACTCCATGTGCCAAATGGCACATGTCCTCCAAAGAGCAAGATCCTTCAGCAAAATTGTCCTAAAAGTCTTGAAATTATTTCTTGACACAGGGATCTTTATAGGATGGACCAGTAATCTTCTCAAACTCTCAATCTCCTTACTCAAAATGACATTGATCTCCAAATTTGCACCTTTTAAGTGTGTTATACTTAACTAAAACTAAGATCATCTATAGACAAAATAGTTCATCAAAATGTAAGTTTTCGTTCTTAATAATCAAACATCAAAGACAAAAATCATATATGAATCATGAATCAAATCTTGAATATAATAATAACTACATAGATTAAGCGAATAAATTACTTACCTTGAGCGGAATTCGTCATGATGTGGAGAGAAAGCTTTCAACAATCACAAACTAGTTTCTCTTTCTTAACCCTCTTTTTGTATGATAGCTTGATAGATAACCCATTACATAAATACATTCGTTCTGTATTTGTTTTATTTGTACTTGATTAGGGTAGATAGAGGACTAGTTTATATATACTTTTTTGATAACATTAAATCTTGTATGTTCATCAAGTACTAAATTAATGGTTAAGATTTAATATACTATTAAACTAAGAAAATCCTAAACCAATTTTAATATGGTTGTAACATCAAGCCATATTTCTTACATTCTCCCACTTGGTCGGATGTTTCATCATTATATTTAATAGAATAACATAAGGCTACTAAAATTAAATCTTATAAACTGTTAACATCATAAGCATCTCAACACAACAAATCATATAATATGGGTTACGGTGGTCATATATGGTATAGTCGTATACTCACTTTCATATACTACTACATTAAAAACTTATTATGTTTAGGTTCATAAGTTGTATATAAACAGCATACAGTCCACATACTTGTTATGAAAATGCATACAAATTTCTTATTCAAACAATCATATACACATAAACATAATGAATAAGAAATATAAAATTCAGAAACATATTATTATTGAGCTCAAGATTGTTAAATCATCATCATCAAATATTATTATCAATCATCAATAAAATCAAGACCTATCCTAAACACATGTTCTTTGAATGTCTTTGGTTGTAAACCCTTAGTTAGAGGATCTGCTACTATGAGGTTCGTTCTAATATGTTCTATATGCACTTTTTGTTTATGAATCTCCTCTTTAACAATAAAATACTTTAATTATAATATGTTTTGCGCCTCTAGAGCATTTGTCATTTTTAGAGAAGAAGGCTACTGCAGAATTATCAAAATAAATTTTTAGCAGCTTGCTTACTATGTCAACAACCCCAAGCCCTAAAATAAAGTTCCACAGTTATAATGCATGAATTGTAGCCTTATAACGAGCCACAAATTCTACTTGCATAGTGGATGAAGCAATGACAAACTGTTTGGCACTTTTCCATGAGATTGCTCCTTCAACTAATAGCAACAAATTGACAAACGTTGACTTTCTACTATCAACATGTCCGGAAAAATCTGAATATGAATATTCAATCACTTCTAAATGATCAAACCTTTTATAAGTGAGCATGTAATCCTTTATTCCTTAAAGATATCATCCCTTTCGTTTTAGCCTTTTAGTGATCAATACTAGGATTAATTTGATAACTACCCAACATCTCTACTACAAAATTAATGTCAGGTCTAGTATAGGCTTGTGGGTACATCAAACTGCCAACAACATAAGCATATGGTATTGTTTCCATTTCCTCACATTCCACATCATGCTTTGGACATTGCATAAGACTAAAATTATCTCCCTTTTGAATAGGGACTATACCTGCTGAGCACTTGCTCTTGTTAAAATTTTCAATAATTTTCTCAATATAGGCTTTCTGAGATTATTCTAATAAACCTTTTGATCTTTTACGGAATGTTGAAATTTGAATCACATTGTTTCATTTCAAAATTCTTAGAAAGAAATTCTTTAGTCTTATGCAACAAACTTAATCATTAGCAGCAAGCAAAATATTATCAACATACAGAATTAGAAATATAAACTTACTCCTATTGATCTTCAATAAATACATCGATCAATAATGATTTCCTTAAAACTAAAAGAAGTAATGGTATTATTGAACTTAATATATCATTGCATGGAAGCTTGTTTAAGTCCATATATTGACTACTTCAATTTACACACCATACTTTCTTTACCTTTAATAGAAAAACCTTCAAGTTGATCCATATAAACTTTCTCCTCAAGATCCCCATTCAGAAAGGTTGTTTTCACATTTATCTGAGGTAGTTGTAAATCAAATTGAGCCATTAATGCTAAAATTATTCTCAATGAATCTTTCTTTGAGATAGGTGAAAAAGTCTTCTTATAATCAATGCCATCTTTCTGAGTGTAACATTTGGTAATAAGTCTAGCTTATATCTTTCAACATTGCCATTCGAGTGGCATTTGGTCTTAAAGACCCACTTACACACAACTCATTTAGAACCTTCTGGCAAGCCTACAAGATCCCAGACATTGTTTTGAGCCATTAATTTTAGCTCTTCTTTTATAACATCAATCCATCTTTCAGAATTATCACTACTTATGGCTTGTGAAAATGATACAAGATCATTATCAACGCTACAATCAAAATCCGACTCTTGCAAATAAACCATATAATCATCATAAATAGCCCACCTCCTAACCCTTATAGGTTTATTTAAAACTATACCAATTGGTTTATTTGCATGATTTGATGGTAAGTTGAGTTATTTATAGGGTTCTTCCTCATTATCCAAATGAAGTTCTCGATCATTTTGATCTTCCAAAGCAGGAACAACATTTGTTGTGATTGTGGGTTTGAGAACATTTATGGGTAATGGAACATTAACCCTTATTTTATTAATATCTACAACTTGATTTTCAACACTCCGATTAGCCTAGCCACTCTCTAAAAATTTGGCGTTGGTTGTTTCAACAATTCTAGAATTGTGGTTTAGACAGTAAAACTAGTACCCTTTGGATTTCTTTGGGTAACCAATAAAGTAACCACTAACTGTTCGAGAATTCAATTTTCTTTTATGTGGATTATAAATGCATGCTTTTGCAAAACAACCCCAAACATACAGATGTCTGAAACTAGGTTTCCTTCTAGTTCATAACTCGAACGGAGTTTTAGGAACTACCTTACAAGGAACCCTATTTAACATACACATAGTAGTTCTAAGTGCTTACATCCACAAATTTTTAGGTAATAAGAAATTACTCATCATACTTTTAACTATAACCATTAATGTTCTATTTCGCCCTTCTACCACATAATTTTGTTGCGGTGTGCTTGGCATAATATACTATGCACATATGTCATAGCTTTCGAGGAACTTAGCAAATGGACCAAGACAAAGTCCAGATTCATCACACTTTTCATAATATTCACCACCTCTATCAGATCTTATAATTTTCACTTTTCTATCCGATTACCTCTCAACCTTCTTTACAAACACTTCAAGGGTATTTACAACTTGAGATTTTTATGCAGCAAATAGATATATCCATAACATGAAAAATCATCTATAAAGATGATGAAGTATTTTTCTCTGTTAAAGGATGGAGTGTCAAAAGTTTCGCAAATGTTGGTGTGTATTATTTCAAAAAGCTGAATGCTTCTCATGGCTCCTTTCTGTTATGTTTGGTTTGCTTGCCCTTAATACATTCCACACATAAGCAAAGATAAGCAAAATCTAGATTCAGTAGAATCTCATTCTTTACTAATCATTCTAACCTTTTTTTGGATATATGACCCAAATATTTATGCCACAAGTAAGTAGAATGTTCATTAGCCAAACTACTTTTCATTCTAACATTATGATTAACAATAAATAGGGATTCAGAAAAAAAAAACATCATCAAGTTTCAATTTATATAAACCATCCATGAGCATTTCATAACCAATAAAGGAATTATTCGTATACAAATTAAAACAACCATATCCTCCCTTAAAGTTATATCCTCTAACATCAAGTCTAGAAACGGAAATTAAATTTCTAGAAATTAAAGGTGCATAAAGAGTGTTCATTAGATCTAAGCGAAACCCAATATCTAGTGTTAACTTGTAAGTCCCTAAACCTTTAATTGGGTCCTTCACCCCATAAAAAGAAAGTTACTAGTTGGGCTTATCGTTTGGATTGTAAGAAATCCCTGCATAATATTGGAAACGTGAGTAGTGACACCAAAATCAAACCACCAAGTATTATAAGGAACTTCAGATAGGTTTGATTCAAAGCATTCAAAAACATAATGTATACTTTTCTTTTCGAACCAAGCCTTATGTTTTAGGCAATCTTTCTGATAATGTCCTTTCTTGCAGAAGTGACATTTACCTAACTTTTGTCCCTTCCTTTCACCATCAGCAACATGTGGAACTTTAGCAGGTTCTTTCTTCTTAAAATTCTTGGCCTTTGGTTTGAGTTTCTTTCCAACTCCTTGACCCACTAGGTTAATAAAATGAACTCCTTTTTTCTTTAATCTCGCTTCCTCCTAAATAAGCTTACTGGATAATTCATCAATATTTCACTTATCATTTAATGTAACATCCCGTTACCTATGGGAGGCTAGAATAGTTAATAGGAGTGTTAAATGAGAGCGTAGAAATGCATTTTTCATACTCATGCATAATATGACATACAAATACACGTGATCAGTGAAGGTCTTGCACATGAAAAATAATTGTACATGCATTCATGAATAATTCCGGGAATAATTGGATTGAATTGTGAATTTTTGAGAATTTTGAATATTTCTACATTGAAAATATTATTGGTTAGTAGAATT
>JAOQML010000009.1:7481067-7506103 GCA_027568935.1 Erythroxylum urbanii | reverse complement strand
ATTTTTTTCTCTTTTTAGCAATTAAATATAATTAATTAAAATATATTAATATTTGATATAAAACAAAAATTTAACAAAACTTTATTTCTCAATATTTTTAACAAATTAACTACTATCAATTGTAACAGTAATCATTCCTTCTTTTTAACCAACCATCATAATTATAATGATTATATCCATTTTATTTCCCATTTCTATTACCATTCCCTATATGAACTAACCACCTCCTTACTTAATTATAAGCAAAAAAATATATAAATGTATTTAATAACAAACCCAAAATATATCCAGTAGACACTAGAATAGGGCATAATTAAAAATCTAGACGTAAAGCTAGAGATATAAGCCAACTAGCACAAAATTCAAAATTAAACGATGACAAAATAGAACTAAAATATATCAAGAACAACAACGTCAATAATCTTAAAGGAACAATTATTGCTATCATTATATATGTTATTGCTATAAATATATACTTAATATAATAGAAAGCAACATCATACCATAGATCTATGAGGAAAAAGAGATAATATATACAACCAATTAGCCGTAAACATCATCATAATGCAAAAATACTTTAGCATTTACAAATTGCTACGACTAAGATCATCATTTGTCACTCTAAAAATATCAATGATATAAAAATGGGACCGAATCACTCAATTCGACCAGATTAAATATAAACCTCACTAATTTTTAGTTCTATCAGTTAAATAGTACACTAGTCAGTTCAATAACCTTTGAACTGTGGACCAGACCAATATTTTGCATTTGCCTTCTCTCCTCTGGATTTTTTTCCTCTCTCCTGTGGTTATCTGGAGAGACGAGAGCATTTTGTCGCCTTGTCCATGGTGAGTTCCTTATGCTTTCTCATAAAGAAACTGGTCATAGAGGCTATTAAACCAAGCTGTGAACTCCCTCCCTAAACCTCCCTTAAAACTGCCCATAACCTTACCTGTTAGATAACAAACTTGAATTATGATTGTTAGAGTCCTAGTTAGAGTTATTAGTTAGAGTCATTATTTAAGTTAAATAGTAGTAGTTTAGTTTATCAAAAATTGGTTTTTGTAAGCCTATATTTATATGGGCATATTTCATAGATAAAATTGACCTCTGAATAAAGACATTTGTTTACCACTATACCTCTATTTTTGTTTGCCTCGTTTGTATTTTGTTGCTCAACAAAGTGGTATCAGAGCTAGAAATCAATTTTCCACCTTTCATCTCTTTGAGACGTTGTATCAAACACTTATCGTGCAGAATACTAAAACTAGTAACAACCATAATAATAGGCATAGATAGCAGAAGAAGAAGACAAGTCGCAGAGAGTCAGAGATCATGAGTTGGAGAAAGGAGAGACAGACATAGCACACAGTGGCCCACAGATAGACATAGCAAACAGTTGCACATCCCATCACCCAGCACTACACAGGCGCACCTTCGTTCTTCATAGTCAACAGTTGCACATCCTACCTCCCAACACTACACAGACGCACACATCCTATCTCCTCAGTTACTCCATTGTGGTTTTTTATTGTCCACTATCATCTTTTGCCATCCCAAACGTAAGGTGTTCCATAACTTTCCTAAAATCTTTGTTTCCAGAAGTTATATTTTGAAGATGTTCCACAGTAAAAACCAAGATAAATGGAATGCTACCGTTTCAATTTCTCAAACTTACCAAGGAGAATTACGACAACTAGTGTATCAGAATAAAAGCATTGCTAAGATCACAAGATGTGTAGGATATTGTAGAAAAGGGCTACAATCATCTGCAATGTGAAGAAGCGTTAATGATAACACAAAAGGAAGCGCTACAGAAAGCTAGAAAGACGGATCAGCAAGTGCTCACTCATATTCATATGTGCTTATATGAAAATATGTTCGAAAAGGTGTCTACTACAATTACGACAAGAGAAGCATGGGAGATTTTACAAAATTGTTTTAAAGGAAAAGACAAAGTAATTAAAGTAAGCCTGCAGAGTTTGATATATGACTATGAAAATCTAAAGCTGAAGGATTCTGAATCTATAGAAGAGTATTTTAGCAAAATCTTAACTATTATGAATCAATTAAAGAGATCTGGAGAGTCGATGGAAGACGTTCAAGTGATTGAAAAAATTCTTCAGTCGCTAATTTCAAAATTTGACTATATTGTGACTGCCATTAAAGAGTTAGAGGATTTGGAATCGATGTCTATAAATCACCTTTTGGGTTAGTTACAAGCCTATGAAGAGAGATTGAAGAAAAGAGAAGAATCAGATGCCTAAATGTTGCAAGCGAAGTTGAATTTAAATGAAAAAGAAGACAATTAAAATCAAGGGCATAGTAGAGGACAAGGAGGCAGAGGTTATGGGCGAGGTTGGAATCATGGAAATTGTGGAAGTGACAGAAGAGGCAGAAATAAGAAGAGTCAGATTTTCAGCAACAATATCCAAGAAGATGTGGTAGAGGTAGATCGTTTCAATGAGATCGTGGTCAAAGATCCAATATACAATGTTACAATTAACAAAAAGATTTGGTCACTATGTAGTGGAATGTAGATGGAATTCAAATGAAGAAGAAAAAGCAATTTATGTTGAGGTTGAAGAAGAAGAAGATGAAGCATATGTCTTAGTATTAACGTTCAATGGTGACAAAGAAAGGAGTGAGGAGTCTTGGTATCTCGACTCAGGAGCCAGTAATCATATGACTGATAATAAAGATTTATTTTGTGGTCTTGATGAATCTGTTAAAGGCAATATTTCTTTTAGTGATATAACTAAAGTCCCAATCAAAGGTAAAGGAGAAATTTTGATTAAATTGAAGAATGGAGATCATCAGTTTATATCTCATGTTTATTATGTTCCTGCTTTGAAAACAAATATATTAAGTATTAGACAACTTTTGGAGAAAGGCTATGAAATACAAATAAGAAAGAGTAGATTGGTCATCCAAAATGGAAAAGGAAGATTGATTGCAAAAGTTCCGATGTCGAAGAACAAGATGTTCATACTAAAGATCATAAAGATAGTCCCGTATGTTTAAAAGTTACTACAAATAATTTGTCATAGTTGTGGCATCTTAGGCTGGGCCACTTGAATTTCGATGGACTTGAGCTATTGTATAAGAGAAGGATGGTACATGGTTTGCCTTTTATAAGTCATTTTGATCAAATTTGTAAAGGTTGTATGTATGGTAAGCAGTTTAGGAGGAGCTTTCTGAAGGAGTCTTTATTTTGAGCTACACAACTCCTCAAATTGGTGTACGCTAATATATGTGGTCCTATCGCACCAAGTTCATATGGAAAGAACAGGTACTTTTTATTGTTTATTGATGATTATACTCGCAAGACTTGGGTTTATTTTTTGAAGGAAAAATTTGAAGCATTTGAAGTGTTTAAAAATTTAAAGCTCGAGTTGAGAGTAAAAGTGGTTATCTAATTATAGCAATTCGGACTGATCGAGGAGGTGAATTCACGTTGAATAAATTTAATCAATTTTGTGAGTATCTTGGTATTCGACATTCTTTGACAGTTCCTAGATCACCTCATCAAAATGGAGTTATGGAGCGTAAAAATAGAACTATTCTTAACATGGCTTGTAGTATGGTTAAAAGTAAGAGGATGCCAAAGAAGTTTTGAGCTGAAGCAGTAGCATGCACGGTATATTTTAATAATCTTAGTCCCATAAAGAGTCTAATGCAAATGAATCCATAAGAAGCTTGGAGTGGAAGGAGGCCAAGTATTTCGCACTTAAGAGTATTTGGAAGCATTGGCTATGTGCATGTTCCTGATGAAATAAGAAGCAAGTTGGATGATAAAGGTCAGAAGTTTATATTTGTTGGCTATGCTGAAAATTCAAAAGGGTATAAATTTTACGATCTTCAGAATAGAAAAACAATCATTAGTAGAGATGTTGAGTTTAATGAAGAAGGCTCATAGAAGTGGAATGTATCACAGGATGAAAATTATGACTTTCTTCTTTTGTTTGATAAATTTTTTAATGAAGATAAGCCCCATCACTAAATTTTTACTGATTCTACATCGCAAACTTCTTCGAGAGGCCACATCGTATGCGGAGTTTATAAGAAATATATTAAGTAACAGAAGAAGTCAATGATTCTCCTTTGTTTTGTTTGTTAGTAGATATGGAACCAATGACGTTTGAAGAAGCTATCAAAGACGAAAGATGGAGATTTGCTATGGATGAAGAGATGAAAGCAATTAAAAAGAATGATAGTTGGTGATTGATAGATTTTCCAAAAAGGAAGCAACCTGTAGCAGTAAAGTGGATTTATAAAGTGAAGAAAAATTTAAAAGGAGAAGTAGAGAAGTACAAAACTCGACTTGTTGCAAAAGGATTCATTCAAAAAGCTAGAATTGATTATGATGAAGTCTTTGCTCTAGTGGCTCGCTTTGAGACCGTTCGATTAATTATTTGACTGGCAGCTCAACAGAGATAGAAGATTTATCATATAGATGTAAAATCAGACTTTTTGAATGGAACTTTAGAAGAAGAGGTTTATGTGGAACAACCATTGTGTTACATTGTTGAAGGACAAGAAGAACAAGATGTTGAAGTTGAATAAAGCCTTATATGGCCTTAAACAAGCTCCCAGGGCTTGGTATACTTGTATTGATGATTATTTTCACAAGGATGGTTTCTCAAAATGTCCGTATGAGCATGCCTTATATGTCAAGGAGAATAAGAAGGGAGAAATTAGGTATGTTTGTTTATATGTTGATGATTTGATCTTTACAGGTAGTAGTCCTATGATGTTTGAACAATTTAAGAAGAAAATGACAGAAGAATTTGAGATGACTGATTTGGAGCTTATGACTTATTATCTTGGAATTGAAGTGAAGCAAAGTGAAGATGAGATTTTTCTCTCACAGAAAACTTATGCTGAAGCTATTTTAAAGGAGTTCAAAATGGATAGAATCAATTTAGTTTCTATGCCAATGGAATGTGGGATCAAGTTTTTTAAGTTCGATAATGCGAAAAAGGTAAACCCAACTTTATTTAGAAGACTGGTTGGAAGGTTGTGATTTTTAACTTATACAAGACCAGATATCTTGTATGGAGTTGGTGTCATTAGTCGTTACATGGAAGCTCTAACTTTGATGCACATGAAAGCAACAAAGAGAATTCTTCGATATGTTAAAGGAACACTAGAGTATGGCTTATTGTATACTACTGTAAATAATTTCAAATTATCTACATTCAGTGACAGTGATTGGGAAGGAGACATCGATGATCGAAAAAGTACAAGTGGTTTTGTTTTCTTTATAGGTAGTACCGTGTTTGCTTGGAGTTCTAAGAAATAACTAATTGTTACTCTTTTAACTTGTGAGGCTGAGTATGTTGCAGCTGCTTCTTGTGTTTGTCATACTATTTGGTTGAGGAAGTTATTGCAAGAGTTGAAATTTGAACAAGATGAAGCTACAAATATTTTTGTTGATAATAAGTCTGCTACTGCTTTGGGAAAGAATCTAGTTTTTTAAGATAGAAGTAAACATATAGACACCAAGTACCATTTTATAAGAGAATGCATTGCAAGTAGAGAGATTCAATTGAAGCATGTGACGTCTAAAGATTAAGTTGTCGATATGTTTTCCAAAGCTTTAAAATGTGAAGATTTCTGTAGATTGAGAGCTAGTCTTGAAGTTATTAAAGGTTGAATTACAAGTTTAAGAGAGGGTGTTAGATAATAAACTTAAATTATGATGGTTAGAGTCCTAGTTAGAGTCATTGTTTAAGTTAAATAGTAGTAGTTTAGTCCTTTTTCTTTTTTCCTTTTCCTCTTATTAAAGTTTACAACTTTTGATAGGTGATAGAGTTCATATCCTATTTTAGCAAAACTGTATGGGTTAGTCTAAACTCTGAATGTTAAGTGACACAAAAGAATTCTTAATGATAAATTTATGGTTTTCAGTAAATTGTCAGAAAGATGACGATGAATTGTTGAGGAAAAAGTCATTGAGGGATTATCGAGGTGTGATGGTGTTGGCATGTATGACAATCAGTAAATATTCAACTTAGAAGAATCATTGGTACCATTTTTAGAACACACTGTCTAGTTTTCCTAAATTGGAAATCAAGATTTTTCATTTTAGCACATTAGTTAAACTGACGTGTAAGTTAAATCCCAATCATAAATAACTTATGATTGCAATTTAACTAACTTTATAACTTAAAAGAAAATTGCAGTAAATAATGCTAACTTCTACACTTGTTCCATAACTATGTTGAATAAGCTTGCAATTGTACTCATCGATCATGAGACTATACCAAAATTATGTTAAAGCCATCAGATTCATGTTACACAAAAGACAGGAAGCATGTGCCTAAAATAATCCCTTCTTTTTCCTCTTCTGCCCCAACAGTCGCACATCCTATCTCTTTCGTTCTTCACAATCAACAGTCGCACATCCTATCTCCCAACCCTACACAGACGCACACATCCTATCTCCTCAGTTACTCCGTCATAGTTCTCTATCATCCACTATCGTCCTCTGCCATCCCAAATGTAAGGTGTTCCATAACTTTCGTAAAATCTTTGTTTCCAGAAGTTATATTTTGAAGGTGTCCCATAGTAAAAACCAAGATGAATAGAACGCCACCGTTTCAATTTCTGAAACTTACCAAGGAGAATTATGACAACTGGTGTATCAGAATAAAAGCATTGCTAAGATCACAAGATGTGTGGGATATTGTAGAAAAGGGTTACAATCATCTGCAATGTGAAGAAGCGTTAATGATGCACAAAAGGAAGCGCTACAGAAAGCTAGAAAGATGCATTAGCAAGCACTCACTCTTATTCATATGTGCTTAGATGAAAAAATGTTCAAAAAGGTGTCCACTGCAACTACAGTAAGAAAAGCGAGGGAGATTTTACAGAATTGTTATAGAGGAAAAGACAAAGTAATTAAAGTACGTCTACAGAGTTTGAGATGTGACTATGAAAATCTCAAGATGGAGGATTCTGAATCTATAGAATGTATTTTAGCAGAATCTTGACTATTATGAATCAATTAAACAGATATGGAGAGCTGATGGAAGACATTCGAGTGATTGAAAAAATATTTCGGTCGCTAATTTCAAATTTTGACTATATTGTGACTGCCATTGAAGAGTCAATGGATTTGGAATTGATGTCTATAAATCACCTTTTGGGTTCGTTACAAGCCCATGAAGAGAGATTGAAGAAAAGAGAAGAATCGAATGCCCAAGTGTTGCAGGTGAAGTTGAATTTAAATGAAAAAGAAGACAATCAACATCAAGGACGTAGTAGAGGACAAGGAGGCAGAGGTCATGGGTGAGGTTGGAATCGTGGAAATTGTGGAAGAGACAGGGTAGGTAGAAATAATTCGAATGATAACAAAGAGTCAGATTTTCAACAACAATATCCAAGAAGAAGTAGTAGAGGTGGATCGTTTCAATGAGGTCATGGTCAAAGATCCAATATACAATATTACAATTGACCGAAAGAATTGGTCACTATGCAGTGGAATGTAGATGGAATTCAAATGAAGAAGAAAAAGCAATTTGTGTTGAAGTTGAAAAAGAAGATGATAAAGCATCTGTCGTGTTATTAACGTGCAATGGTGACAAAGAAAGGAGTGAGGAGTCTTGGTATCTCGACTCAGGAGCCAGCAATCATATGACTGGTAATAAAGATTTATTTTATAGTCTTGATGAATCTGTTAAAGGCAATATTTCTTTTAGTGATACAACTAAAGTCCCATTCAAAGGTAAAGGAGAAATTTTGATTAAATTGAAGAATGAAGATCATCAATTTATATCTCATGTTTATTATGTTCCTACTTTGAAAACAAATTTATTGAGTATTGGATAACTTTTGGAGAAAGGCTATGAAATACAGATGAGAAAGAGTGGATTGGTCATGCGAAATGGAAAAGGAAGATTGATTGCAAAAGTGCTAATGGCGAAGAACAAGATGTTCATACTGAAGATCAATAAAGATTGTCCCATACGTTTAAAAGCTACTACGAATAATTCATCATAGTTGTGGCATCTTAGGCTGGGCCACTTGAATTTCGGTGGATTGAAGCTATTGTATAAGAGAAGGATGGTACATGGTTTGCCTTTTATAAGTCATCCTGATCAAATTTGTGAAGGTTGTATGTATGGTAAGCAGTTTAGGAGGAGCTTCCCGAATGAGTCTTTATTTCGAGCTACACAACTACTCAAATTGGTGTACACTGATATATGTGGTCCTATCGCACTGAGTTCATATGGAAGGAACGGTTACTTTTTATTGTTTATTGATGATTATATTCGCAAGACTTGGGTTTATTTTTTAAAGGAAAAATCTAAAGCATTTAAAGTGTTTAAGAAATTTAAAGCTCGAGTTGAGAATGAAAGTGATTATCTATTCAGACTGATCGAGGAGGTGAATTCACATCGAATAACTTTAATCAATTCTGTGAGTATCTTGGTATTCGACATTCTTTGACAGATCCTAGATCACCTCAGCAAAATGGAGTTGTGGAGCATAAAATTAGAACTATTCTTAACATAGCTCGTAGTATGCTAAAAAGTAAAAGGATGCCAAAGGAGTTTTGGGCTGAAGCAGTAGCATGTGGGGTATATTTGAATAATCTTAGACCCAAAAAGAGTCTAATGCAAATGAATCCACAAGAAGCTTGGAGTGGAAGGAGGCCAAGTATTTCGTACTTAAGAGTATTTGAAAGCATTGGCTATGTGCATGTTCCTGATGAAATAAGAAGCAAGTTGGATGATAAAAGTCAAAAGTTCATATTTGTTGGCTATACTGAAATTTCAAAAGGGATAAATTTTATGATCTTCATAATGGAAAAACAATCATTAGTAGAGATGATGAGTTTAATGAAGAAGGCTCATGGGAGTGGAATGTACCACAGGATGAAAATTATGTCTTTCTTCCTTTGTTTGATAAATGTAGATAAGCCCCAGAATCAAATTATTACTGATGCTACATCGCAAACTCCTCCAAGTGAAGTTCAAAGAACTCAAACGATTATGTCTCCACAAAGCTCCTCCGAGGGGCCACATCGTGTGTGGAGTTTAGAAGAAATATATGAAGTAACAGAAGAAGTCAATGATTCTACTATGTTTTGTTTGTTAGCAAATATGGAACCAATGACCTTTGAAGAAGCTATCAAAGATGAACGATGGAGATTTGCTATGGATGAAGAGACGAAAGCAATTAAAAAGAATGATACTTGGCGATTGATAGATCTTCCAAAAGGGAAGCAACTTGTAGCAGTAAAGTGGATTTATAAAGTGAAGAAAAATTCAAAAGGAGAAGTAGAGAAGTACAAAGCTCGACTTGTTACAAAAGGATTCACTCAAAAAGTTGAAATTGATTATGATGAAGTCTTTGCTCTAGTGGCTCGCTTTAATTATTTGATTGGCAGCTCAATAGAGATGGAAGATTTAACAGATGAATGTAAAATTAACCTTCTTGAATGAAACTTTAGAGGAAGAGTTTATATGGAACAACCGTTGTGTTACATCGTTGAAGGATAAGAAGACAAGGTGTTGAAGTTGAATAAAGCCTTATATGGCCTTAAACAAGCTCTAAGGGCTTGGTATACTTGTATTGATGATTATTTTTACAAGGATAGTTTCTCAAAATGTCCATATGAGCATGCCTTATATGTCAAGGAGAACAAGAATGGAGAAACTATGTATGTTTGTTTATATGTTGATGATTTGATCTTAACAGGTAGTAATCCTACGATGTTTGAAGAATTTAAGAAGAAAATGATTGAAGAATTTGAGATGACTGATTTGGGGCTTATGACTTATTATCTTGGAATTGAAGTGAAGCAAAGTGAAGATGGGATTTTTCTCTCATAGAAAACTTATGCTGAAGCTATTTTAAAGGAGTTCAAAATGGATAAAATCAATTCAATTTCTACGCCAATGGAATGTGGGATCACGTTTTCTAAGTTCGATAATGCGGAAAAAGTAAACCCAATTTTATTTAGAAGACTGGTTAGAAGGTTGCGATTTTTAACTTGTAGAAGACCAGATATCTTGTATAGAGTTGGTGTCATTAGTCGTTACATGGAAGCTCCAACTTTGACGCACATGAAAGCAACAAAGAAAATTCTTTGATATGTTAAAGGAACACTAGATTACAGCTTATTGTATACTGTTGTAAATAATTTCAGATTATCTGCATTCAGTGACAGTGATTATGGAGGAGACATCGACGATTGAAAAAGTACAAGTGGTTTTGTTTTCTTTATGGGTAGTACCATGTTTGCTTGGAGTTCTATACAACCGATTGTTACTCTTTCAACTTGTAAAATTAAGTATGTTGCAGCTGCTTCCTATGTTTGTCGTACTATTTAGTTTAGGAAGTTATTAAAAGAGCTGAAATTTGAACAAGATGGAGCTAAGAATATTTTTATTGATAATAAGTCTGCTACTGCTTTGGAAAAGAATAGAGTTTTTCATGATAGAAGTAAACATATAGACACCAAGTACCATTTTATAAGAGAATGCATTGCAGATAGAGAGATTCAATTGAGGCATGTGACATCTAAAGATCAAGTTGCCGATATGTTTATCAAAGCTTTAAAATGTGAAGATTTCTGCAGGTTGATAGCTAGTCTTCAAGTTATTAAAATTTGACTTACAAGTTTAAGAGAGGGTGTTAGACTAAAAAACACGAATACGGACATGGACACGCGACACGACACGGACATGGACACGGGGATACACCAACTTTTGGTGGACACGGACACGACAATATATATATATATATATATTATAAAATTTAGAATTAAGAAAAAAATTAGAATTCATATTATGATATATAATGATTGATGTGTTTCAAGACTTCCAACATCTTAATAGTTCATACATATTTGGTACTTTATAAGCCCCCTCTAAAAAAACATAGAGCGTATATTCCATTAAACAATTTGTCTACAATCTCCTATTCAAAAGTAGATAAAGAAATAAATAGTCAAAGGTTAAGATTAAAAATAATTTGCTCGGATGGTAAACAATCAAGATTTTGAATCAATCATGTCCGAGCCGTGTCCAGATATATTTAAGCTGTGTCTGAGCCAACAAAAATTATTTTTTTTTAATTTCGACACGTAAGGACAAGTGTCCACCGTGTGGCAGGTGGTGTCCGACACGGACACGGCTCCATTTTGCCGTGTCCGTACTACATAGGCGTTAGATAATAAACTTGAATTATAATTGTTGGAGTCCTAATTAGAGTTATTAGTTAGAGTCATTGTTTAAGTTAAATAGTAGTAGTTTAGTCCTTTTTCTTTTTTCCTTTTCCTCTGTTTACTTTGCCCTTTATTTTTTATAATTATAATGGAACAAGGGTTCTTCGTTATATCTAAACTATTGGCAAAGGAGAATCGTTGTTGAAGTTTACAACTTTTGATAGGTGATAGAGTTCATATCCTATTTTAGCAAAACCGTATGGGTTAGTCTAAACTCTGAATGTTAAGCGGCACAAAAGAATTCTGAATGATAAATTTATGTTTTTCAGTAAATTGTCAGAAAGATGACGATGAATTGTTGAGGAAGGAGTCATTGAGGGATTATCGAGGTGTGATGGTGTTGGCATGTATGACAATCAGTAAATATTCAACTTAGAAGATTCAATGGTACCGTTTTTAGTACACTGTCTAGTTTTCCTAAATTGGAAATCAAGGCTTTTCATTTTAGCACATTAGTTAAACTGACGTGTAAGTTAAATTGCAATCATAAATTACTTATGATTGCAATTTAACTAACTTTATAACTAAAAAGAAAATTGCAGTAAATAATGCTAACTTCTACACTTGTTCAATAACTACGCTGAATAAGCTTGCAATTGTACTCACCGATCATGAGACTCTACCAAAATTATGTTAAAACCATCAGATTCATGTTACACAAAACACAGGAAGTATGTGCCTAAAATAATCCCTTCTTTTTCCTCTTCTGCCCCAAACAAGTGCATACTCCATAGCTTTTATTCTCATACACTGAGGCGAGTTATCTTGGTAGAAAAATGCATGCATGGTATTTATGCTCGTAGCCAAAACCAACAAGATAAAAGAGTTATATATGTATGAATTCACATCGACAGCTGAGTTACACTTGCTCAACAATCAATACAAAGCCAATGTCTGTCATTTAGATACCAACCGACATTTTGTTTAATTTCTCCAATATGCCATGCTTTACCCACCAAAAGAATAATTATGAAATAAAGAATTACAAGCATAAAAAAGGGGGGAAAAAAACAGAAAGATTCCTCCTGGATTCCAAGTAGGCTCAGGTAACTAAACGTGACGATGCTTGATGCCATTCCAAACAGCAGCAACTGCAAATTTCTGCTATAAGCTCTGGAGGACCTCTAGTTTACAACACATCCAAGTAATTTCACCTTTCTGCACCTAAATAGCTGTGCCAAAATACCTCCCAATACCCACTTAACAGATGATATAAAGAGACATCAACTAAATCAGCCAACTTGCAGAAGGAAAGAGAACCCATCTGCTGCAAGATTTTTCCACTTCCATTCACAAATGAAAAGCGTGGAACTAATTTTTTGCCAAGCATTGATTTCGGGCTGCTTAAAAGAGCTCTTCTGAATTAAATTTATTCCATGCTTCCTATTTTCACAGAATACTTACCATTAGTAGACGCCAATGTGACATAACCAACTGAACAGTTATTACAACAGACCACAATGTAAGAGTTGGAAGATAAATTCACTTGTGGTACCAATTAAAATTGGTCAAATACCTTAAGCAAGTCAAACACTTTCTCAGCAACATACTTCTGTTGAAGATTGGCACCCTTTTGTTGGACCTTGTCAGGATGGATACATAAATTTGCCTTCCTATAAACCTTTTTAACTGCAGCAGCAGTAATTAGATCGGTCAAAGAAACAGGCTGCCAACCACATTCAGGCCAGAGCACCTGGTCATTATATAGACAAATATTAGCATGTAATTTCAGTGGAAATTCGTATAGCCAACAAAAGAATATCCAAAGAAAAAAGAAAAAGGAAAAGACAAGCCACAAGACTTCATAATGCACAGTAGAAACCTATTAAGTGCCAAAATTTCACATGAACAACTTATATATGCACTTGGGTCAAAAGCAATCTCATCTATCAGCATTCTTAACAGAAAAGTACTATTGTAGCAATTGCAGATTTTTAAGCACAGAATTATTCTGTTTAAGAACTACTTTGCAGGTGATATCGAATTTGTGAGAGACAGATACGCACATACTGCAATGTTGATAGCAAAGCGCGTAAGTTTCCCTCTTTCCCTGCAGCCCACCGCTTTATCTCAACATCTAGAGTTTCAGCAATCCTCTGAGATCCGACATAGACCAATATCAGACAAAATGAATCCAGAAAAGAACTGTTTCCATGAAAACTCATTAATGGACTTCCATGCCAGATTAAACACAACATAAATAATTTCTCAAACATGTGAATACCCTGTTATATGAGTTATAGTAGGCTTTTAACAACCATAATTTACTCTTAATTTTGACATAATCCAAATAAACTTCAGCAAAACAATAACATATTTTGGCGACATATATATTTACATATTTTTCTTCAGTATAACCAAGGACCTCAAAGCCAGCTAAAGTTCAACATGGTTTATCTATGGATCATTTCCTGATAACTAGAGTTGGGCTTTATCAACTTCATAGTGAATGGTCACACAGATGAACATAAAGTAAGAAGCCCAATATAATAGGCTTACATGTCGTTCTGCTTGTTCCCTCTGAACTTGAAGGTCCCGTTCATTCTTCTCAGCTAATGCCTTTGCCTGGACAAACAAACTCAACAAATTAAAACAAGTGAAATACCTGTGCAAGTGCTTCACGCTAATCATATGGCACAAAATAAACTATGAACAAAAATATCATCTCAGAACAACTACATACTGCTCGCTCCTGAGTCCTCTGGTGGCGTTCCAACCTGGCTCTACGCCTATCTTCACTTTCCCCATCAATCTCTTGGAATTCTCCAGATGATGCAGTAGCTGCTGCTAACAAATTCAGACAATTCAAACAGAGAATTACACACTCATAAACAAAGGTTAAACGTCAAACTTCATCTACCTCCAAATATTGAGGATAAATCATCAATAACATTGGCAGTTGAAGATGCTTTACGCATGTTAGCTGTGGTTCCAGCAGATGTCCTTTTAGCTACTTCAGCCCCTTCCTTGCCCTGGGTATCAAAGAAAGGGTCCTGCAATAAAAGTTCAAAAAATTATCACGCTCCAACTAATTCAAAAGTTGCTGGATGAAACAAATAACTATAGCATTTTGTCCTAACCGAAGTGCTTGTCCGAGGTCTTGGTGCACTGCTTGCTCGAGAACTGAAGAATGATTCAAGATCACTTTCATCCTTTTGTTGGTTTGCCCTAGCTCTTTCTCGAGCCTCCGCTGCAGCTCTTTCTCGTGCCTCTGCTGCAGCTCTTTCCACAGCAGCTCGTTCAGATCTCATACGAGCCTCAGCACTGACCCTTGCAGCTCTCTCTCTTAATTCTGTGTTTGCCCTTTCACGGGCTTCAGCAGCTGCCTTTTCTGCTCTTTCTCTTGCCTCCGCAGCAGCCCTTTCACGTGCTTCAGCTTGCGCTCTCTGAACTGCAGCCCTTTCTGCTCTCTCTCGAGCTTCAGCAGCTGCCTTTTCTACAGCAGCTCTTTCGGCTCTCAAGCGAGCTTCAGCAGCTGCTCTTTCACGTGCCTCTCTGGTGGCCCTTTCTACAGCCTGTCTAGCCTTTTCCCTCTCAATCTCTCTTGCTCGCTCTCTTTCTCTCTCAAGTCTTCTTTGCTCCCTTTCTTTCTCCTCCCTCTCAATTTCGCGAGCTTTCTCCCTCTCTTTCTCAAGCCTCCTCTGTTCTCTCTCTTCTTCCTCCCTTTCCCTATGTTGCCTCTCACGTTCTATTCTCTCTTGCCTGTCTCTTAATTCTCTATTTTGAGCATCTTGTATGTCCCTTTCCAGTGGAACTGCTTCTTTGCTTCTACCAGCCTTTAAATACTCCCTCTCCCTCATTTGCCTGAATTTAGCCTCAGCTTTATCCATAGCCTCCTTCATTGCAGCAGCAGATGCAGCAGCAGCAGAGAAATTGGCTTCAGCATCCTCCCCAGAAGAAGTATCAGGATGTTCATTATTGTTGCTGTGGATCCCACCCATCACAAAATCTTCAAGTTCATCAATTTGAGAGGCTGCTGAACTTCTTCCAGCATTGCTTTGGGCATATGGACTGGAATTTGAGAAGGAAGCATGATCGTTAACTTTCTTCCTCGAATTTGCAGAAGAAAAGGGACCCGTCTCTGAATTTGAGATCCGAGGTGGTCTTGTAGGTGCAGGTCTTGAAGGAGGTGGGGCATTTGAAGGTTGAGTGAAAAGAGGAACTTCAGATACAGTTAGCCATGCATCATCAGATGATTCTAAGATCTCCTCTGGTCTAGAAGATGTAAATATTTCCTCGTGACTCACATTTGCATGTGGTGGATATACAGTTTGACTGGCAGATTTATGAAAGGGATCAGAAGTAGGCATATCAAAAACAGATTCATGAAATTCTTGCAAATCTTCAATTGACTTCTTAAATGATTTTCCCTCAGCATTCTCCACAGGATATTTGTCAACCATTTCCTTAATATTCGGAGAATAATTACCCCCCGTTCTTTGTTCACTCTTTAGAGGGCTCCTATCCTTCCACCTCTCATTGTTCTTGGGTGAAACTGGAGGTACAGATTTACCAAGTTTATCTAGGGGATCTATCTCATCAAATAATCCCCTTGTTCCTGATAAATTGTCAACTTTTGTGCTTCCAGAGGTACTGAATCTGCTAATTTCTTCCAATGGATCACTGAACAACCCTGAGGAAGAAGGTGAAGGCTTAGAAGTTGATTCTAATACTACAAAGGGGTCTTCCATCAAACTGGATGCTGTTTTGGCTGAATTAGAAGATGGTTTTTGGGTTTGAGTAAACTCAGAACCTGACCTGTGGAGGATAGTGTGCCACTTATCAACCCATACTTTTATTTCAAACAAGAAATTAACTATTCTGCAATCATTCCAAGCATCTTAAACTAAATGATTAGCTTGTAGACTAAAGTTAATATGGTTAAAGATCCAAAATAAAACTCTTGGACTGCTTTGGTTTCCAAACCACATTTAGATTACATAACTTGGAGGAAAAAAGGTCTTTCACAAATAAACTCATATTCAAATAGAATCTTTAGGATTTTAGAATGCGAGGGGGTAATGAGAAACAGGAAATAAATTGCACAAATGAACTAGTACAATGCATGAAAAGCCTCTCAAGACTACAATTAAAATGAATACACTCTTGCATTAGTAACTAGGTGAATACTAATGTCCTTACTTTATTTTGTCAAGTGGAGTGTATCAAGGCTCAAGTGCTACAATTTACACAATAGGATCATGGAAATTTAGAGTGAGAGGCTCCAACTCAGAAGAAAGTACAAAAAGGATAAAACACTGAACTTATCACAGCGTAGTTCATACTAAAATTACGCAAGCACAAGTCCAAACAGCGATTTGAGTAGTCACTCCATTTGACAAGACATACTTTTGTCATCGTAAATTCTCTGTTGAGACATTATACACAAATTTCAAATTCAGGTCACGAAACAAAAATATCTAAAAAGTTCAAATATATCTAAACAAGATAACTAAACAACATTTTCGCAAGCAAATGCCTAGATGCAATCTCGATGGCATGTTAAGATGAGGTACTTAATTTACGGATCTAACAGGATCAACAACAAATTTCACCATTCGCATGCCGATTAATTACATCGTCAGCACTGTTTGCCGATCAATACCTGCTTAAATTGGGAGAAGCACTGTGACCAAATCCAGCGAGCAGATCATCAAAAACAGGCGAATCTTTATGTACTTTTGCATTCTCTCTCGTTGATTCCTTCTGTCCTTTACCTAAATTTCCTAGCAGATCATCAAACGGCGAAGAACTGTTTAGCGACTTATGCTTGGGCGAAGAAGATTTCCCGATTGAAGCAAAAACATCGTCAACCTTCACCGACGAAGCATCACTGGAAGACGCGGTCTTAATCCCCGGCAATCCGTCAAAAATATCGTCATCGTAGACCGGCTTATCAAAAACCGGCAAAGACGACGACTTTGCATTCTGGTCCTTGAATATAGAATCGTAATTGAACGCCGTAGGCGAAGCAGAAGAGGTCGTGGTGGCCGTGTCACCCCTAACTCCGCCGCCACCTCCGAGAGAATCAGAGAACTTGGGTGGTCCACCGAAGACGTCGTTGAAGAGGAGGTCATCGGCGCGGCGGTCGTGATCGTCGAAGACGGGACCGGAGGACGATTGGTGGGTGGATCCGACGCCACCCCGCGGCGGAGCCATAGGAGCGGATTTGCCTTGGGGCTTGTAGCCGAAATCACGCGCCAGGAGACCTGGAAAATCGTCCATGGATTAGGCAGCTGTGTTGTTCCGGATCTGTGCTCTCTTTTCCAGTGAGGGGTGTTTTGGTGAATTTGTGGCTTTTTAGATCTAATTGTGGATAGGAAGAATCATGGAGAGAGAATAGGGGAAGAAGGAAGACGAAGAGGTGAATGTTTAAAAAGAAAAGGAACTGCTACTCCATCTTGGAGAGTGATCTTTTGTTTTTTAAAAAGATAAAATAATAAAATTAGAGGATTAATGTAAGCGTACTTTCTTCTTCTTTTCAACTTATTTGATCAAGCGACTGCCAAAGAATGGGTAAAAATAAGGATGACAATTTTGGTCCGGTCTGTTCAGTCTGATTTAGTCTAGTTTAACTTATTTTTAACTTGGATTTGGTAGGTTATAGGTCGATTATGGTCGACTCGTGTAAGCCACGGGTTGGCCAAATCCGACCTGCGATCAAGTTATTTTGGACAAAATGACATCATTTTGTTCAAAATAATGCTATTTTATATTTTTTAATTTAAAAATATAAACGAATCGAACGACTCGTCAATGGACTAAGTTGCCGAACTAAGGCCAAACTGGGTCGGGGCGGCCTGGGCTAGGTACAAAAGCAAAGTAAAAGTATTGATATTGGTTATTATTATTTAAGGGAAATGATTTCACAAGAAAATTGGAAGGTTTAATATCTAAATCTTACCGAATAAAGAGATGGGGCAATGATTTGTCTTTAACAAAGCATTAAACCCTAGTTCGCTTCACCTTCTCTTGTTTCATTCTCTTTATTCTAAGCTTCAGAGCTTCCACACCATTCTATTTGCCTAGTAATGTTCTAAAAATTTAAGAATATATTAATATTTTCAAACTTAATCTAATTAAGTTTTTTTTATTTTTTAAAATTTGAGTTTAAAAATAATTTATTTAGACATTAACTAAAGTTGTGACTTATGGTTCAACATTTTACAAAACATTTAAATAAGTTCATATTATTATTATTATTATTATTATTATTATTATTATTATTATTATTATTTCTAGTACCACTTCTCATCTTATTCTCGAGGCGATGACTATATTTTTACCAACATTATGATACAAAGTGGTATTAAAGATAATGATACCGCATCTTTAACCCCTAATGCAAGTGTACGTTTCTTTTTAATATTTTTTGCATAAACTTAAACAAAAACATTTTTTCATTCATGACATTTTTTTATATTTAAAAATAAAAATATTTTTAAAATAAATAAAATCATATAAAATTACTTCTTTTATCTTTAAAATTATAGACTGAACTGGTTTTGTTGAAAATTGTAATCTCATATGTATCATAGGCATAAGATAATTTACTTTAAAAAAACTAAATTAGTTTGTTTTATTTATATAAACTAATCCTAACTAATGTTTAATTTCTCTTCTTTTTATTTACTAATCCTATGGTTTCATAATTTTTAAGGGCAATCTTCATAGGTTCTAGCTTAAGTTAATAATAGTATATCATATAATAAGGATGATCATATGAAATATTATACTTATAACCCCTTAGATTCCTTTTTAGTAAGTTAGGTAGTATGAAAATAAACAAAGGCAACTAACATAATAGTAGCATGCCTTAATAAGAAAAAGATGTAGTAATGTTCTCTAGAAATCAATGAAATGTCAAGAATGTTAGAAAGTATGTATACTTTTCAATTTGAGGAAACATTAGCATGTAGATTATTTGGTGAATTTCTAGAATAGTGGGACAACGTTGGAGCATGACATTGTCACTACCCGATAGGGCTAACCTATTTCCTATATGGGGATGCTATGGGGGTCAACATGCCCCGATTATGTTCTATGTAATTTTTATTTTTTAATGATTTAGGTTGTCGCCCCTCTTTTCCAAACAAAATGAGGTAATAGATAGAGTTCATATTTGAATTCCTATATTTGTGACAAATTTGGATAACCAACCAACCAAGTAATCTACCATTGTTGTCAATGGTGTTCTATGTAATTTTTAATTTTTAATGATTTGGGTTGTTGCCCCTCTTTTCACCCAAACAAAATAAGGCAATAGATAGAGTTCATATTTGAATTCCTATATTTTTGACAAATTTGGATAACCAACCAACCAAGTAATCTACTATTGTTGTCAATGGTTATCCTTATTTAAGAGAACTAACTCTAAATTAACTGGATAAATTTAGATATAATGGTTCTATAATGGAAAAGTTAAAAGTTGTCCTCTAATCCCTAAAACAACTTATAATATGTTCTTATATGTGAATAAAATGTATCCTTTTTTATATATATCTTGTTGATTATGTTTTTCTATGTCTCAAAGTATTCAATTAAGATTTCACGCCAATTGTTTAACGAAAATGTCTCGTTAAACTAAATAAACTTATTGTTATATGGGGTTATTTAAAGCAATATCTCCTAACCTTAATTAACACTTTTGACAACTACTATCAAAGAATGATTGCAATATGGACTAGTTGATGGGAAAACTTGCTTGGTTAGAGCAATTTATTGGACCAATTTCTTAAGAAAGTGGACTTTCGATGTTTGATTGCCTTAATGGAACGTGTTAAATTAAACAAGGTTCTAATCCATAGTTTTGATGATAATAAAACATATTACTATTAATGAATTTACTTTTTGATGATAATAGTGGCTCCATTATAATGAAATTAAGTAGTATGTAAAAGATAAAGTTCAATAGAAGGACAAAACGAGTAGAAGAGACAATTAAATCAATTGAACTATTAAAGGGTAAAATATATGAGTAAAACGGTATATACATAATTCAAGCGAGCTTCAAGGAAATTCAAGTAAACACCTTAAGAGGTAATAAATAATTGTAATATTTCTTGTTAACTTATCTATATTTAATAAATTAGGGATTTAATTATTGCATAAGCATTTATATGCATATTGTAATGCTTTTTCATAATTAAGAGAAAATTTAGGAAGGATTCAAAGAAAAGCCTTTTGATCACCAAAACACTTTTTGAGAACATTTTCAAATCAACTTATTTTTAAAGAAAAGAGTTTTTAATATTTGAAAGAATTTTTAAGGTTAAAATATTAAATTTAGATGACTTAGTATATGAATATATATTGTATGACACTGTAAATAGGCTAGATTATTCACTGTTTGAACATTGTACTTCAGTTACATTGTTCACCGATTGAAGAACTGTTTACCAACTAGCCAATGGTCAGTTTGAAAAGTTATTGAGGGAGACTTCCTATTTAGTTAAGGGCCCAACTAGTCAATGTTTTGATTAGTGGTTATTCGACTAGCTAAAAGTAGTTAACCAACTATTCAAAAGTGCCAAAACTATCATTATAATGCTTAGTTCGTGTACTTGAATATAAACAAACCATAATTAAGTTGTGAGAATAAATTTTTAGCATAAAGTAGAGATGTTAAGAACCTTGAGAGTGGAAAGTGTAAATGTGTATAATATGAAATATATTGAGCCTTTTTCTAATTAATATGAGCAAGAGAGAAAGTTTTTGAGTTGTATGGTTATGCAATTGTTGTAATTGTGAAAATTATTGTATGTAAACTTTGTGAGTGATCCTTTTGACCTTGAACAAGATTTATAAAAATTTACTCTTTACTAGTGATAAAGAAATATTGTATAAAGGGTTTCTCTTCACCTATTGAAGGAACAAGATAGTGAATTTTCAAGCAAAACTTTGGAAGTGAACATAAACTAAGGTTTATTTGACTAAACCATTATAAATTTATTTTAACTTTCTTTTCTTGTTTCCTTTTGATCTTGTTGTTATCATTGACATTTTTTGTCCTCAAACATAGATGGGACTGGATGTCAAATAATTATTCAAACGAAGTCACCAATTTTTCTTACTAAAGAAAAGTAACAAAAAAACCTAAATAAAAGACAATAAAAAAAAGGACCGAAATAAAAAAATGAGTTTGATTATAAAATAGGAAAGGTGTTAGGCATCCTATTTTACTCACTTAAGTAATTACTCATATTTGAAACAAGTTTTGAAATTTTGGACGTTTTTAAGGGAAATTAACTTAGTGTGAGGAAAATAAAAGAAGACTAATATAAGAAAATAAAGCATGTAGTAGAATGTCTAAAAATTTATAACTTTAAATAGAGTTTGAAAAGAAAGACCTATAATGATGTCTAGGAATTAAAGTTAAGTTTAAAACATGTTAATGAATACCTATGAGTTTGTTGTTTTACCGACGACTTTAAAAATAAAACTCATGAAGTTGTCTAAACTATGTCATATAGCTTTGAATGCAAACAAATTTGTAATTTGATTATAGAAGGGTATATTTTGATTTGTATGAAAGCCTAAACACAATGATATTGAAATAAGTAAAGAAAAGCTCTTAATGAAATGAAAACAAGTAATGCAAAATTCTTTTTTTAAACAAATACTAAAAAAAAGGACTATATTTTATAAAGGATTTGGTGAATTAAGCTTTTAAAAACTAAATAAATAAGTTTAATGAAAAAAGATGTTTAGGTTTTGAATCTTTTAGACAAAAAAAAAAGGATATGAAACTAAATGTTTATTGTTTAAATAGAGACGAAGTTCAAAACTAAAAATTTCAAAAGGCTTAAACTATTAGTTAGAAAGTGAAAGCAATGATTTCAACAAAGTAGTTTCATATGGAGATAAGTTCCAAATTCCAAGGGCATTTTATTAAAAGGTAACATTAAATTGGTGCTAGGTCAGGAATTGTGTTTACTAGTCATGGCAACACTTAAGAAAGAAATTCTAGATTAAGTCACTCACCAGTATGTACTATGCATCTGAGGAACACAAAGAGGCATTACACCTTGAAAGTGCATTAAGATCAAAAAGGAATGAAATGGGGGATAGCAAAGTATATGTTTAAATGCTTGTTAAATTAACAAGTCAAGGTTGAGAGCCAAAGAACCAAAAAAAAAAATTGCTCAACCATTGCCTATTTGGGAAGGGAAATGGAAGCATATTATGAAGGATTTTATGGTAGAAATTTCGCAAAATCTAAGTAGATATGATAGTATATGGGAGATAAAAGATAAAATAAATGCCCATTTCCTAACCATTAAAGGTAGGAATCCTCTTGATAGATTAATTAAGTTGTAAGTGATTGGAAGTATATAGTTACGTAGAGTGTTGGTATATGATGATGAGATATATAAAAGAAAATTAGTTGGGCTAAACTAGTTTTGATAACCCCAAATAAGATTAAAGGTATGCAGGGCAATGTGATAGTACCTAAAATCGATAACAGAGCTAAGTTTGGAAATGAAGGAAGAATTTGGAGTTAAAGTTGAATAAATATCATAGAATTTTTGCAAATATCATCATGGAAAGGAATAATCTGTTTTAGACAATGTGACAAGTTAAGCCAACAATATGTTGGTCCCTATAAAGTGATTCACATAGTGGAAGCACGAAGAATGGATATGAAGGCAGGATCCATATTTTTTAGGTGACTATATTTGTTTAAAATTTTGAGGACAAAATTTCTATAAAAAGGGAGAATTTGTAACATCCTAGTTCGGTAATTGTACTGTGTAATGTGTTGTACATGCATTTTATAAAGTATGCTCTATTTATGATGTACTAGAGTAATTTAAACGTTTAAATTTATTTATTGTGGTTATAATAGAGATCATGGATAGACCAGAGATGGTTATGGATTTGACCGAAAATTTCTCTGAAAACTTCGAAAAGCTATGGAATGAGTCTGAATGAACTTTAAAAGCCTCAAAATGTACTTTGAGGATTTAGGTGGTACTTTTCAATGAAATTTAGATGATTTTTGGATGAATAGTGAATCTGAGTGAATAGTATTTTTGGATAAATAGTGAATCCGTTTGAATAGTGATTTTGGAGACCCAAGCTCGAAAATTTGAAACATACCCGAAATAGGTATTAGAGTTTAGTGATACTAAAATAGTTCAAAAATAAGGCCGATCGGATGAATTTCAAAAGTATCGAAAGTTCAGGGTTAAAATGTCCTTTTTGGAAAAATAATAGGTATTGAGGATTTTAAACCCATTAGATTTTTTTTAAAGCATCCAATCAATAAGTATTAACCCTAATTCAAGTATTTTATGGTCAATTTGATGATAAGATGGTTATGGAATATTTTCAGAATTTAATTCGGTTAGTTGGTGAATTAAACGCATTAAAGGGCAATTTGGTCGTTTTGTATTCATAAAAGGGCAATTTGGTATTTTTAAAAGAAGTTAGTGGAATGATCAGTCATTAGAAGAGAATCAATTAAATGGTGACAAGTGACATGGGTAAAAGTGTAAATATGAAACATTTTGGTGAAGTTGTAATTATAAGATGTTATTAAGGATAAAGGTGTAATTATAATAGAAATGGGAGCAAAATTATAATTCAACAAAACCTTCATCTTCTTTAAACATTGGTGGCTGGCCATAGATGAGAGAATGGGAGAGAAAGAGAGAAAAAAAGAAAAGAAAAGAGAAAGGAGAAGAGGGAGGTTCCGCTATGGCAATGGAGGAGTGATCCAAACCAATTTTCATGCTCTTCTAGCACCAATCAAGCATCTAACAAGATTTGATAACTATCCAAGTGAAGAGGAAAAAGAAAATGGGTAGGTTTTATTACAATGGAAGTAATTGGGAGTAGAAAATCATATGAATCAAGTGTATGGAACCTTGGTCAAACTTGATCAAAGGTGACATCTATTGCCAAAAGTGTTTTATTTTTTCATTTGATGATTTGAGACTAATGAATGACATTAGGAAGTTAGTTTAATGATGAAAGAATGAAGGAAAAACCATGGAAATGATTAGATGAGTTTTCGGCCAAGGTTAGGGTTTTCAATGTGTTATGATCAAAAATTCTATTTTGATTTTTTATGATGTTCATAGCATTATTTTGATGCTAATGAAGTAAAGAAATGAAAATAATTGATTTGGAATTGGTTTTGTTTGAAATTGGCCTAGAGTGCTTAATTTTGTAAAAAAATTTGTTAATGAAATTTTATGGCTTAAATGTGTGTATTAAAATGTCATAGGAGTGATGGATTATTTTTAAGTGTTAGAAATCAAATGAAATTGAATTGGAAGAGTTTAATGTATAATATGTTCAGTTTAGCCTTAAGGGCATTGTTAGTATTAAAATATGGTTATGAAGTAATAATCATGTGAATGTGATTAAGGATGTGGAGTGTATGTGGAAAGTAATGAAGTTAACATATTTATAGTATATTTAATTGAAAAATGTATTAAGGAGTTGAATATAATGGTATTAGGTTTTCGGATCGAAGAATGAAGCCAACTAAAGGGTTTTGAAGTGGTGAAAAGGAAACTAGCAAGTATGAGCAATGTTTCGAACACCGTACTTGACTTGGTACCGGATTAGGTTTTAGTACAGTATTATACCGGTACCAGTCAATACCAGGTACCATTTCGGGTAATTTTTTAAATTTATAAAATAGTCCTTGAATTTTTTAAAAATTTGCAACATAGTCCATTATCATATTGTACAGTTGTAGTGTATATTTTTAATCCTGACTCCAAAAATCATAATAATAAATAATAATTACAATTAAAATGAAATAACAATAATTTT
>JAOQML010000009.1:7455912-7472723 GCA_027568935.1 Erythroxylum urbanii | reverse complement strand
ATAACTGTACAATATATCAGTGGACTATTTTGCAAATTTTAAAAATTTCAGGGACTATTTCATAAATATAAAAAATTACTCAAAACGGTACTCGTATTGACCAGTACCGGTATAGTACCGTACCAAAACTCAATCAGGTATCAAATCCGATACGATATTCGCAACTTTGTAGGAGAGATGGGCAGGGCATAAGGCCCATTTGTAAGGCTTTTAATGACCGATCTTTAGGTGATAAGCCACGGTCAAGTAGTACCAATGATGAAGGTAGACGAACACTTGGATGAGTAACCCAAAAAAAAGCAAGGTTCATCTCCTTAGGTAAAACTGAGATTGAAAATGGAAAACCAAAAATTGTCTGCTCATTTATGTTGAACGAAAAAAATAAAACCTCAAATAACCAAAACAAGCTCTAAGGAGAAAATGTACTATATTTCACTTGATACATACTATACAAAATTAGGGTCATATATATACAAGTTTATCAACACTAATTAGGGAATATAATCCCTGTAGTAAAAGATTATAATTCGGATGATCAATCGATAATCTGTAACAATATACAAGTAGTCCAAAACAAGTATATATTATCTATTCATGCAAAACTATCTATAATGATTGCTAAAGGAAAATAGGTCTAATCACACCTTACTACTTTTAAAAAGGTCTAAGCAAGCCCCAACTATTATCTATTATATCATGTTGCACTTTGACATTTTTAGAATGGCTACAAATAGCATCCTAAACACTAAAGGTAGGTTGCTATCAGTTCCTAGTATTTGAACTAGCCACTTAACCTATTTGGCATCATAATTGGGCAATCTGGAACCTTCTGACACTAACACAGTTATGAAAATAATTTCTTTAAACATTGACCAAAGGTTACATTTATATCTTAACGATTCTTTAAAAAGTATAAGTCCTTAGTGTTATCTCTAATACCAATTTTACACCCTATTTGTGATGCAATGAGTACTGTTTTAGTAAATTCAGGGTGTCAAATAGTATCACATACAATAGTAAGAAGTTACTAGCCTTTTATGAAATAGTAAGGTGCAAGGGCCATTGTTAAAGGCTTTTAGGTTTGAAAAACTTATAGTCTAAAATGTCTACACGCCAAGGAATTGCATGAACAATATTCAAGCCCATATTTTTCAAGTCGACCTTTAAGAAAAGATCACAAATTTGAATCTGAATGTTTTTTCAATAGATATAACGTTCAAGCTTGAGATGTTTGGCTATTCACATTCAATAAGTTCAGTTTTGTGTAATAAAGTTACTTAAGGCTTACTATTTAAAACTTCCACTTGTCAATGGGAAATTGAGGGCCAATAATATACCAAATATTTACCTTTAATGAGTTTTAAAAGCAGGAAATCCTTTGAAAGAAGGCTTCGTCTCCAAAAGTGAAAGGTTGGATTATACAAGTAGATCATTCAATCCAAGAAAAATCTTTAGGATAATATGTCTAAAATATGAAGACTTAGGTGAAAGAAAACTTGTGTTAAGCAAGCAGACTAGTCAAGCCAGAGAGGTGAAAAAAGCAAGAAACGACGATCGACAAAATCAATTGTACTTTCATTACTGTGAACCAGTTTTCATAAACACATGCAGGTTTAACATATACAAATTCAAAACGTACAACCTCAATATCAATGCATGAGGGCTCAACATATATGGGCTAAACATATATAATATTAACATGTGACAATTTATAAAATACAAGCCTAATATATGTGGACTCTATCATATATAGGCACAGCACGGTATATATGGGATTGGCATATGCAAGCTACATATGCAGTCTTAGAACATGTATGTTTAGCACATGTAGCCTTAGGATATGTTAAACACACGCAAGCTCAACACACACACCCAAGAGTAAGTATGAAAAGCAGATGAACCTAGCAAGGATAACCCAAGAAAGCTAAACCTTTAAAGGATGAACCTTGTAAAATTGAACCTTGTATCAGGATAATCTGTTAAAAAAAGTCGCAATCCAATAAGGAGATCTTGACGGATACAAATATGATATCTTTAACTTTATTTTTACCTGTACTCCTTTTCATGTGAGAACTTGATTATGAATTTCCAGTATATTTTATTCCCCAAGTGAACACCTTAGTTCTATTTTCCACGGAAAAAGATAAGTTCTATGAATGCACGCTCTGTGGAAGCTCTTTACTGAATTGGTTAAAATCAATGTACATGACGTTTCTCAACATTACGGAAACCACTTTCTGCATCCTAGATTTTCAATCGAAGAGAAGATTCACAAAAACAAAGCACGATCATATGCAAACTGCTTATCCTTTTACATTGAACACAATTCTACATGGAATATTTCTTCAAATAATTTATGAATTCAGAGTTCTCTCCCCCTATTCACATACTACGAGGCCCAGTACCCCAAACCCGATCTGCCAACCAACAGAGGCTAATGGTTAATAAACAAATCTTTGCACTCAGCTATTCTAGACAATGGAACTCGAGTATCCTTAGAAGTCGCAAACAGAACTTTGAAGAAATAGACCAGCAGATTCGTCACAAGATCCCAAGTTGTTGAGTCCAAAGGTCAGATGTAAGCATCAATCATGATTTCATTTGATGGGATGTTGGGTGAAGGATGGATTTCGCAAGCTCTTCGTTCATCTTAACAGGAAGTGGAGGCATTTGTTTCATTATCTCCGGCACGTCTTTCAAGCTAAAGATAATTTTCTAATTAGAATCATAAATCAAAGTCCTCGACAAATCTAGCAATACGTGGCAAAAAGTAAGCATTTCATTTCTTAACATGTGATGGACCTGATGGATAATCAATCATCTCATAAATACCTCCAAGACATAAAGACGTTCTTACCTCTGCAGTAGCAAAGAAAGGATGATATTTACAGGATAACCTTCTGAATCTAGCACATTTTGAACTGTCTTGAATATATTTAATAGACCAAAAACTCTACCAGTATTACTAGTGCTACTCAAATCACTGAATCAGCATATGCAATTACTGGATATTTTGCGTGACAATTAGATAATGAAGTTAATAGCTATATGAGGTCATAATGGTGCAGTAGAAAAGGCTTGGAAATCAAAACAAAGCCGGTGCAGCATCAGAAAACCAAAAGAGAAGTTGTTCGATGACTTTCAGATATTTGGACTAATCAGCTCAGATCTGAATCTAGCTTGCAAGCTTCTCAATTGGTTTCAATTTCATTTGGTATCCTGCTAAAAACCAATCTCCGCCGTCTTAATGGCTTAATCTTAAATTCTATTAACTCAACAGGAATTCAACTAATATTAGATCCTAAAGCAGGGAGGACCAAGGCAATTTTGAAAAGCAACAATGGACCTCAAGTTTTTGATTGTATAATAAAGAAAAAGATCCAACTTTCCTGATGTATCCCTAACAAACAAAATTCCATGAAGATGATAACAGACATAAAATATAGATGACAGGAGATTCAGTATAAGAAGGGCCTTACCAGCTCTGAATGTTAAAATACACTTACCAAAAAACAAACTACATCTTAAGACATTTAAGAACAGATACTAACTATCGTGAAAAAGAAATGCCTATATGAAAACAATCTCAACAATAGTGACAACTTACTCATTCAAAATTGAGAGGATGTTGTCCCGAGTTTTGCTTAGAAGATTGATGTTATCATGTATCTGCAAGAAATGGATACAGAATGTTGTCTGTAATTCATCCAACACTAGGGAAAATTACCAGTCTTCATCTTTTTCTTTTTCCAGATTATTGAATCATGAATATTGTACAGAATAATAGAGTGCAAAACCACTCAATTTAAAAGTAAATCAGTGAAATTTGATGTCATGTCATTGAGTGACTGTACCATATTTCTGTCACTATAAACTATCTTTTAAACAAAGGCATAGCCTTCGTAAGTGAAACAGCTTATCTCTGCTCAATGTCTAAAGGTCATCTATCAGAGAATAGTTTCCTCAAGATGAAAACTGTGCACAAGGGCCCTGTGGGCAGCAACTATATCGTGATTGAATGAAGCTAGGAAGATAATAGTTGGAGATTACTAAAATCAATTTTGCACCATCAACAGAACTTGAGTGCTTTGCTAGTACTCAAGAATGTGCAACTTCAAGTATAAATTGAGCAGCTTCCAATTAAACTTTAATGACAACTTGATTCATTTAACTCATAAAAAAAATAATGTTCACATTACAAAAATTGTGGTTTCAACTCCTCTAGCAGACTGGAAAGTGTATCGAACCATAAAACTTCGACCAAAGGAATAAAGATCTCTTTGCAACAAAACCATAAGAATGTCCTCCTCGTGAGGAAGACTACATCACTCCATTACGAGGAAGATGCAAAATGCAAAGTATATTGTCATGCAATGCAAGAAGTGAAATAACAGCTCCAATTGTTGCCGAAAGGAGCAAATGGAAAAAATAAAAAATGCAAATAGGATCACCTGGAAAGAAGCAAAATTTGAAGAAATTTGACTTAAGATTTGGGAATTTTGCTCAAGCAGCTCTCCCGTTGCACCACCAATAGCTGCAAATAAATATATCATCTATCAGTTTGTGACAGACATAATTCTTCAAGGCACATCATATTATTGCAACTAATAAAATTTATCTGCAAGTCTGCCATACTATGGGCCCCAAATGTGAGCAAACCCAAGCATAACTAAGAAAAACGATTCCTGTGAACCACAAAGCAAGAACTGATGTTTCCAATCATGAAAGCTCTGTGATGTCAGAACATAAGAATTACTCATTGCAGTGACATGATATTACAGAAGCAAGCATTCCAAAAACGAAGATCTAATTACATCACAACTAGCTGTCTTCACTAGTGAATAAATATGCGACGAAGCACTGACATCAGTTTCTTCTTTCTCCCATTTCTTCCTCTTTAGAAAAGTACAAACCTTTATAAGATATGCCATCATCGTTGTCAATTGGTATAACAGGCGGGGTATATGAAGGACCATTAGAACGAGTTGTTAAATGAGACGACGACTTTGCTGAAGAATCTCCACCCTTTTCCTGTGAAGAAATTGTGTATAAGTGACAAAGCATTTGGAGACTGCAATTGAATATGAAAAAATTAACAGAATCAAAAGCATGCTTCTCAAAGTTTTATTTATGACAGGTCTACAAGACCCATCACCATCATATGTCCGATAAAAATATTCACCATAACAAAATGCTATTTAGAAGATCATCTCAAAGTTAGACACATGTACAAGGTCTATGCTTCTTTGCCAAACTGTAAGACATGCCATCATCTTGTGGTGAAAACATGTATGCACATAAAACGGATACCCATTATATGCCATCATATCATCTGAATGCATGCATAAGTAGTTCCATGTTACTTCCCACAAAGTAGACATTATTGGAATTGATGGCAGGGTCTGCCCAAGAAAATGCTGCATCTATGCAACAAAGGATGATGAGGTTAACATTATCACAGGAACAGCATCTAACTAAATATTACTTGGTTTTTTTTAATGTGAATACAGACGAAAAGAATACATGTACGAGTAATTATAGTGTGTGTGGCACACAAACTAAATTCCAGTGGATCAAGCACTTGTGCCTGTAAAGTTAACCCATTCCAACAATATTCTCATGTTTATTTCCCACTTCATTAGTATCAGCATTGTCTAGCAGTTACATACAGCATGAGGTGCGAAATTTACTTAACAGGTATATACCTTTCTGTCCTTGTTTTTCCTTGCTGAATGATCCTCTTTCCTTCTCTTACCATTTTCTTTTTTCTGAAAAAGTCAAAAATCAGCCAGTAAAGACTATGTATTGTACACAGCATTATTAACTTGTGAGTTCAATGCATACGCATGCATCTGCGCTCTGGCACAGAGCATACCCAAAATGATAAAAGTGCACATTCATCCAATTTCACTAGTGCTACGATTTGAACAATAACTAACCTTTAGAAAGAAAAACCATATTAAACTAACAATGCATCCTAAATAAGTCATTCAATAAAAACATGGGATTAAGGAGAAGTAAAAGATATCATCGCATATGAAGTGTCCTACACAGTTACTGTCGTGTACAGCTATTACATTTGTTACCAGCTGTGTATTGATGTACATTCATACTTACCTTATAGAGGAGATAAAAGAGGGATTATAGGAAGCGGGTAGCAATTGTATATTGATAGGAGATTATGAGGGATTATAGGAATAGATTTTAGACTGTAATTAAGAAGAAGGTTATCTATGTAATGGAAAGAACTCCTCAGTGCTGAGGCATTGAAACCATTTGACATGGTGTCTGAGCTCTCTCCCTTCGGATTTTTGGTTCAATTTCCTTGAGTACTTTCTGGTTAAGAATGGAAAGAAATATCTTAGTTGGGAGCTATAAGTTCAAAATATTTGTGAAAGGGCAGGAACTATGGGTACATTTGGATAAGTCTTCTAAGCTCCTACTGATTCTAAAGAACTTAGTTCATGGGAAAGCAACGATGCAAGATTGTTATACCACTGCCAAAGAAATGTGGCATTAGCTTAGACGTTTTTATGATTAAGATAATGCTGCTCATAGGTTTCAATAGAATTAGAGTTTGCCAACTACAGAGAAGGTAAACTTTCTACTGACCAATTCTATGCTGGCTTTCTTAATCTGTGGAGTGAATATTCTAGTATAGTTTATCTCAAAGTTCCTAAGGAAGCTGTAGCAGCGTTGCAAGTGGTTCATGCTGAAAGCCAATGAGAACAATTTCTGATGAAGCTAAGACCCGAATGTGAGATAGTAAGGGCTGGAGTACTCAATCATATCCCGGTTCCCTCTTTGGATATATGCTTGGGGGAATTAAACATCTAGCCACACAACTTGGCATCACTCAAGATACAATGACTACTGAGATGGTTAGTATTCATATGCTACACAAGGAAAACGCAAATCCAAAACACAGATACAGTGTTACACTTGCAAGGAGTTTGGGAATATTGCAAAGAATTTTATCAAGAAGTTCTGCAACTGCTGCAAAGGGGAAGGGCATATTATTATCATGTGCAGCCTCAAAATAAAGAAGTTCAACATTTCCAGGCCATTTTTCAATCCAATGCAGCTGCTTTCACCCACAATTTTGATCCTAGACAGCAATATACAACTGGTTCTTCATCTGGACAACAATCTACAACTGGGTCTTCATCTATTCTCACACCTGAGAGGGTACAATAGATGATTGTTCACTCTCTGTTGGACAACTTCTTGATGATAACAATGAACTTCACTTTGATCGTAATGATTGTTATGTGCAAGAACAGGCGACAGGGAAAGTGATCCAAAAAGGGCCTGAAGTGGGACATTTATTTCCTCTTCATTTTTCTTCTATTTCTTCTGGGTGTAGCTCTTGTAAACTTGATAAGAATAAATCTTTACCCTTGCCTTCACATGGTAACTAAGCTTCCACATGTTTTGAGATTTTTCACACCAATATTTAATGTGAGTCATTTTCTCTCTCATGCTTAGTACAGATATTTCAGAACATTTATTGATGACTATAGTCGTTCCCATTGTGTCTATTTTCTTAACTCTCCTTTTCAAACTTTTGTTGCTTTTATTAAGGCTCAATTTTCTAGTTGTATTAAGATTCTTCGATCTAAGTCTGGGGAGAATATATGTCCATAGAATTTCAAAAATACCTCAAAACAAAGGGTGTTGTCTCCCGACATTCTTGTCCTTACACTCGTGAGCACAATGGAGTTGTTGAATGAAAGAATCATCATCTTTTGGATGTTGTCCGCACTTTGTTAATTGAATCTTCTATACCTCCTAGATTTTGGATAGAAGCTTTATCTACTGCTATATATTCAATTGTGGAAAAGCTGGACAAAATGAGTCCGGATCTATAGGAGATCCTGCTGTTAATTATGAGCAGATTCTTAGAAATAAGTTTTCTGTTCTTTTAACCTCCTTAGTTAAAGGCAGGTTGTAATAATTTAGTTCAGGAAAATTTTCTTGAAAACAAGGAGATAATTTTGATTGATTTAGGTGTACTTTTTAATAAGTAACTATGAGGTATGCCTCAAGGTTATGCTTAAATACCCGATTGAAGTTGCTGTTTGATCAAGTTTTATAAAAATAAAATAAAAGTTTCAATAAATTTCTTCATGTTATCAGGGCAATGTTGAATCAATCCCTATTCTATTCTTGTCATTGCACGTCGATGACAAAATTCATTAAATCTGCCATGGCAAGTGAATATGAAAGTGCACATCCAACCCAAACTCTGGCCAAATGGCCATACCTACCCATCTTACCAATAATTCTAAAAATATCTTGACGCCAACTATCGGGCATAAACTTAATGGCCAGAATTTCAGCTTAGTGGTCTAAATCAGTAATGATTTTCATATGTGGAAAAGGAAAAGAAGACTATTCGCCCAACTGAAAAAAAATAGCCCTGATTAAATCTGGAAGGTGGAAAATAATCTAGTGATGTCCTGGCTGCTAAATTCCATAACCAATGAGACAGGTGAAAACTTCATGTATTACGAGACAGCAAAAGAAATCTGGGAAGCAGCCCATGACAAGTGTTCCAATAAAGACAATACTTCTGCTGTGTTTGAAATCAAAGGAATTCTAGGCGATTTAAGACAGGGAGAGTCATCAGTCAAAATATTTCAACCAATTAATTCAGAACTAGCAACAATTAGATATCTTGGGGATGTCTCATGGAATTGCACCGAGAATGACAAACAATATAGGAAGTTCCAAGAGAGGGAGAGAGTTTACAAGTTTTTATTGTGACTAAAATAGGAACTTGATGAAGTTCATGCCCAGCTTTCGTGAGGTTTTTGCAGAAGTACAGAGGGAGGAGACTCGGAGAAAAGTGATGATGGCAATGTCAACAGGACAGCCCAACCTAGAAGGATCTGGCCTTGCAGTAAGGGGGCAATTCTCAAACTCTTTTCGTAAGGGACAGCCAAATCAATCAAGCAAATATAATACCTAGAGGCAGAACAATCGCCAATTGTGTGATCACAACAAAAGCAGGCATATGAAGGAAACGTGCCGGAAAATACATGGAAAACCAGCAAATTGGCAACCTTCCTCTCGATCATTTCAAACAAGCCGCGAAAATATTGCAGTAGCAGAAAATTAGAAATCCAAGGAAACCAGGTCATTCAACCAAAAGCAAATAGAAGCATTGCAGAAAATGATACAAAGCTCAAGCCAAAAATGCACACAATCCTACTGAAAGCAATACAACAACTATGGCACAAAAAGGTAACTGCTACACTGCTTTAAGTGCAAAGACAAATTCTATGCAATGGATTGTTGATTCGTGAGCATCCGACCACATGACAGGGGATGTTACAACCTTCAGCAAACTCAAACCAACCACAAAGGGGACCTCTGTCAAAATTGCTGATGGTACATATTCAGAAGTGACTGGTATAGGTTCAGTCACCATATCAGAGGAAATCAAACTAAAATCAGTCCTATTTGTGCCTAACTTAGACTACAATTTGTTTTCTATCAGTAAACTCACAAAGGATCTTAATTGTGTCACTAAGTTCTATTCTACCTTGTGTTAATTTCAGGGCTTTGAGCTTGGGGAGGACGATCGGAAATGCTGAAATGAGAGCAGGTCTCTATCTCTTGCAGACTGAAGCCCCTTCCACCCAAAATCTCATGTGCTGTCTCAACTCAGAATAAAGAAAATATTATGCTATGGCATTATAGGTCAGGCCATCCCATCGTTATTTATCTGAAAAAGCTATTTCCATATCTCATCAATAAAAGTCCATCTTTCTTTCAATGTGAAGTCTGTCAATTATCTAGGCATCTTAAAAATTCCTTTCCTATTTAGCCATACAAAATCCCATCCTTTTTATATGATCCATAGTGACATTTTGGGACCATATAAGGTCAAAAATATTTCAGGCCATAGGTGGTTTGTCACATTCATTGCTGAGCACACCCAAATCACATAGCTCTTCTTAATGAAGAAGAGGTCAAAGGAAGCGCAACTAGTTCAAAATTTTCACAAGATCATTGAAAACCAGTTTCAAACCACGGTCTAAATTCTCAAAACTAATAATGCGAGAGAATTCTTTCACTTTGTTCTTGAGAAATACCTTAGTGGACAAGGCATTATTCATCGTAGTTCTTGTGATGATACAACACAACAAAATGGTGTAGCAGAAATAAAAAACAAACACCTATTAGAAGTTACAAGTTCACTAAGGATGATAACTCATGTTCCAAATATTTTTTGGGGGAAGCAATTATGATTGCTACATGTTTAATTAACTAAATGTCATTTCGTATCCTAAACTTTCAAACTCCATATCAATCTCTCATCACCACCCATCCTCACATTCAGTTTATGACCAATTTACCTCAAAATCTTTGGTTGTACATCCTTTGTCCAAAATCATCACCAAAACCGTAGGAAGTTTGATCCTAGGTCTATTAAGTGTATTGTCCTTGGAGCAACCGTTCTATCCCAAATATAATATTTAGGGGGAGAATTCTACAGAGGACTATCATATTTGGTCTATGGATCCTAGTGTGCCCCGCCTAGTTGCTCCATGTGTGCCCAATTCGGTTGCTCCATGTTTAATTGTAGTCCCTAGCATACCCGGTCCTATTATACTTAATCCTAATCCTTCTATTCCTGATGTCCGGGAGAATACAAAAAGAGAAAGTGCTTAATTGTCTATTCCAAAAGGCAGAAAGAACAAAAGGAGACTAAGCATTGCACTCATCCACAACAATGTCACGAAGCCATCCCAAGCCCTCAACACCATATAGGCAATGATTCCACTACGTCAAATTGCCCTAATGATTTAAATGATTTGGACCTGCTATTGTTCTTAGGAAAGAAAACGAGCACGTACTTTATATTCGATTGGATGACAACTTGCCTCCTTATTATAGGGCATTTACTACTTCTTTGAGTGAAAAACAATTCGTAGAAATGTTCAAGAAGCTCTAAACAACTTGGATGGAAGGAAGCAGTTATAAAGTGAACACTTTAAAAAAGAACAAAACTTGGGATTGTACAAAATTATCTACTGGAAAAAAGGTAGTTGGTTGCAAGTGGGTTATTTTAGTAAAGTACAATACGAATGGAAGCATAAATCGATTTAAGGCTAGACTTGTTGCCAAGGGGTTTACACACTTCTATGGTATTGATTATGAGGAGACCTTTGCTCCTGTTGCAAAACTCAACTCTATCCATGTTCTTCTCTCCCTTGCTGCAAATTTGGGATGATCATTGCATCAATTAGACATAAAGAATGCCTTCTTAAACAATGACCTAGAAGAAGAAGTATGCATGGAAGTTCCTCCCAATTTTGACACACACTTATGCAGGCTAAGGAAATCATTTTATAGGTTCAAACAATCACCTCGTGCATGGTTTGAAAATTTAACTTGAGTTGTAAAAAGGTGCTGGTTCACTCAATGTCAAACAGATCACACTATGTTCATCAAGTTATCTCCTACAACAACATTATCTTAGTCCCATTGAACGCAAAGTCTAGGGAGGTCCAGAAGTACGTAGCTTTACCCCTAACAGATAAAGAGGCATCAAGGTCTCTCCTAAAGGAAAGAAAGCAATCATGATAGAGAATTTAGATGATATCATCCTAACGAGTGATCACTAGAAGAAATTGAGTTTATGAAGGATGTTCTAGCCGATGAATTTGAGATCAAGGACTTGGGACAACTCAAATATTTTCTGGAAATGGAAATAGCTCGCTAACAATAGGGAATTTCAATCTCACAACGGAAATATACCTTGGACCTATTGAAAGAGATAGGCATGTTAGACTGCAAACCGACTCTTACTCCTATGGACTCTACAATGAAGCACCTGATCGAAGAAGATAGAAGCTTGATAGATAAAGGGAGATACCAAAGACTACTGGGAAGATTAATCTACCATTCACTTTCTAGGCCAGATAAGTTTTGTCTTATGAATGGTGAGTAGACACATGAATCAGCCAACAGAGGAACACCTGGAAGTTGTTTTCCAAATCCTAAGATACATAAAAATAAAAAAAAAGTCCAAGAAAAGGTCTTTTCTTTGGGAAATCTATAGGAGTAAATATTTTCACCCATGCAAATTGGGCAGGTTCATTAACAATATGCAAATCTACTACGAGATACTGCCCATATGTCTACGGCAATATGGTTACATGGAGAAGCAAAAAACAAGCTATAGTTGCAAGATGCAATGTTGAGGCAGAATTCAAAGCAATGTGCCCTGAGATTTATGAAGGAATTTAGCTTAGGAGGATGTTAAAGGAATTTGACAATTATGCGCCCTGATATTTCATTTGTTGTATAACGGGTCAGTCAATTTATGCAAGCTCCTTGTCACTCTCATTGAGTCGTCGTACGATGAACCCTGCGTTATGGTAAATCTAGTCAAGGGCTATTCCTTTCTTTTGGGAATTCCTTACAATGGGCTGGTTGTGTAGATACTCATCATTCTATTACAAGTTGGTGTATGCCCAATTGGGCTGGTTGTGTGGGTACTCATCATTCTATTACAAGTTGGTGTATGTTTCTTGGCAATGCTTGGAAGAGTAAGAAGTAAGATCGGGATTTCTAGTCTTCTACAAAATCAGAGTATTGAGCTATGTCATTAGCATGTTTTGAGATTGTATGGTCGAGGTTTGTAGGGTGAACTTGGTATTTCTCAGCTTACTCTTACTCCACTTCATGTTGATAATACAAGTGCTAGTTAGATTGCTACTAACCATGTATTTCATGAGCACATCCAGCACATTAAAGTCAAATGTCATTCAATTCATGAAGCATTTAATCAACATGTGATTACTCTTGCTCATATTTCCACCAACCTGCAAATGGCCGATATTTTTACTAATGCATTATCTCACAATCGACATCAGTTTTTGGTTAGCAATTTGATATTTTTTGACCAACTAGCATCAATTTGAAGGGGAATGTTATTGTATTGTACAGTTACTACATCTATTACCCGTTGTGTATTGGTGTATTTTCATACTCACATTATATAGGAGATTATAAGGGGTTATAGGAAGTTGCTACCAGTTGTATATTGATACTTAACTTGCATAGGAGATTATGGATTATAAGAATAGATTTTAGGTTGTAATTAAGAAGAATATTATCTATTTAATGAAAAGAAGTCCTCACTGCAAAGGCATTGAAACCATTTGACACACACAGTCTCATTGCTTCATCTAAAATCAACATGGCAGCCTTCATCATCTAAAAGTCAATCTAGGACAATAACCAGTCTTAGTTCTTTTTACTTGAATCATATTCCAAACTTAAAGGTCCTTACATGGCCATATATAAATGTTGGAATGCATATTAGTTTAATATGCTCAAGAAAAACTTTCTTTTTTTGTACATTCAAACTGTCAAAAAGTTTAAATTCTAAGCTCTTATTTCAAAGAGCTACTACTGCTTTAATGGTCTTTTCCCTAAGTTAACGGGTTTAAACATGTAAGATCATCATGAGGTGTTTCTCAGTAATGGCTTCAAACACAGTTAGATCAGAAATAGCCTCTCTACTATGTGGGGGTAAAGTTGCGTATTATTGGACCTCTCTAAATCCCACATTTCAGAGGAACACTCACTGGGTGTTGTTGTCGTTGTTGGCTTTAAACACAGTTGGCCTAACTTCCTAAGGATGAGCCTTCATTGGCTTTCAACATTTACGTAACATCTATATATATGATACTAGAACCCAAAAAGTACTTTAGCCATCCTAACCTTCACAACAAGCTCAAACAAGCCATCTTTGCTTAATAGAAACTTGTAAGCAGTATCAAAAAAAGCATCCTTTGTACCACAAATTTATCCTCTAGCATCTAAGCCAGAGCATTTTGCTATAATCTCCTATGGTTCACACATGTCCAGTAACTACCTAATACGACAAAATTTGATAAGGAAAAATGTCCAAAAAGCAATTAGTAATAGGATTACTTTGGCTTTGTACAATAGCTGATTCTCCCTCTACTTGAAAAGGCACTAACTAGTGTATTAGACATCAAACTTGCAAACAATCACCGCTCTTTTAAAGTGATATGATTATTTGATTGGTGACCTCTGACTTATAATCTGATTAGAACTAATGTGCCTCAAACTTCTAAATGAACTTTCTCAAGATCCATTTAATTCTAGATCAATATATACCCTAACTGTCCAGTTGAGATTTTTACTATCCTTTTGCACATTTCAAAGTAAAACATATAAGCCAAAGTTTATCAACGATTCACGAGCAAAAATTGGAACTTACATTCATCCATCTACAACGTAGTGCAACATCCCGAACTGTTTTGTCCTTTAACTGCATAGCAATCTTAGCATACTTAACTATGATTGATTCTGTTGCATACCTGCCAAAGGGTAATAATATAAATATCATCAATGAACACTTTTCACATTTTTTCGCAAAATATTAGCATGTAAGAATGGAAGACATTCAAGGTCTCCAACAATCAGGATAAAGCACAGTTGATGGTTACCCTAGGAAACTGCTATGAGGTATGTTCTGCCTTATCATTTCCTGTCTAGATTGGTACCATTGGCTATCATCCACCATTTATAAGGCATCTGATATAGAAGCTTTTCATTACTAAGAACCTCATAATGTTCTCAAGGAACTTAAACAATGATGACATCTTGAAAGCATGTAGGAGGGAGTTTATTACATCAGTTGAGTTGTTTCTAGCTGAAAATTGCTTCTATCTCCAGTAACTCAATCATTATGGGGTGTTCAGCACAACTGCTGCAAAGTAATTCTTTTGCTTCTTGATCTTTTGAAGTAAAAGAAGTTAAGCAGTTTCATCACATTCTTATTAATCAACAACCACGAAATCTCTTTCCTTCGAAAACAGAAAAAGGTTAAACCATTTTGATAAAGAAAATCAAACAGCACTTGTACTAGAGTCAAATCGGTTAGTGTCTTTGAAAGAAAAAGAATTTCCATTCACCTTTTTGTTCTTTTTCATTTCAGAATTCAAGAGAGCTCAATCAAAAGACCTCATGGTCAACAACGACTAAATTAGTTAGTAGCATTTCTAATAAATAAACCAGAGTTTTTCTATCAGAAATTTAAAGTGCATAGCCGCTAAAAGGTCATAAAAATAAAATCACAGGAAAAGGTGGACAAAAAGAAAGAGCTGGAGAGCGAAGAAATGTTTTACTTTTGTAGCAAATCCTCGAGAATCAACTGTTCGTCGGGGGTCCACTCGATGGAAATACCAGTGTTGTGCCTCAACGCAGCCTGCGTGGCCGAATTATCACCGGTTGAGTTAGTACCGCCGTTAGACAAGGGACCGCCATTCGCCGCGGCCGTAGCGTCCTGATTGTTCTCTGGCGGATTCTCGGCGGCAGCCATGACAACCAATAACAGCGTTTGGCGTGATGATAAAATATGTGAGGGAATTGAGGTTGAAGGTGTTGTTAACTTAAACTATAGGAATCTTTCTCTCAGGAATTATGTTTGTTTTGTTTTAGGTTGTTGAATTGAAGAGGATATTTTTCTCATATGGTCCTGTTGTGGAGAAAAAGATGAGCTAGGAAAAGTAGAAAAGATAGAAAGAAAGAAAGAAGGAAAGGAACCTCATATCTTCTATTTTTATTATTGTCAGATCCTTTTCCTTTGTTTCTTTTTCCAAAGGCTGGGGAATCCTACAGGTGAAGTACCACCGCTCTCCATTTGTTTAAATAGTATAACCTTTTAAGAGGTATTGAGTTCGAGCTATATAAAAGGAGGAGAAGTGAGAAGTTTTCTTGTTGATAATTTTCTAACTTCTTAGGTAAAATTTCTTGATTGGATTAATTATGGACGTCTCACTTCCAATGATAATGTAGAAGTTGAAGCTAATAGGGAACTTGAGGGTTATTGTGAATCTAATGCTGAGTAAGGCTAGCGATCAATCAGCAATTGACCAATCAAGTATGTGATGACTCTTTGTGTGCAAAAGTATACAGACTACGTAAGAACTTAAGGGATCCTAAAATTCTAAATTTATATCCTTTAGAGCTCTTGTGGTGAGGTCTTATGGACTTAAGATAAATCCAGCTAAATTAGAATACCTAATGTAATCCAAAAAAAAAAAAGGGATGAACTAACAACATTCAAGTCATCATCTTCTTTCCAATTCGATAAATTATAATTGCTCTGCTTGGTTATTTTCGTCTAAACATCTATATCATAGGCAAGTAGTACAAGAATACACAGCGTTAACAACTATTATTTGCTCTATTTGGAAGGGACGTAAGAAGAGGATATAAAGGCAAGAGGAAGTTGAGAAGCACAACCTAGGTAACGACACTATCAATTGGATATGAGCCATTCTAATTTTCTTGCTTGTGAAGATTGAGGACTTTGTGATCTTCTCGTACTCTTTAAGCATCATTTCTGTTGACAAAGTTTAATCCACAAATTGAATTCATAAAGGCATTGGACATTAAGTATGGAATGGAATTATAGTTACTTTATCGATGTCACGAGAATAGCTAAGGATAATACGATGCTCTATGTATTTGTATTTCTTGTTATAGATGTCCAAATTTTGGTGAGATCATATAATCTCGAATTATATGATAAACTAGAAGGGAGGATAGTGCCCTTTATCCTAAAATTAGTCTAATTATATGTTTGTTACAAATAAGGATAAATATAAAATAAGTAAATGGTAATAAAATATCATTTATAGATAAAAGGAAATTTTAATTAAACTTTATATGTGATGTAATATTTTATAGTTAAGACAATTTTTAATGTTATATTATAATAATAAATAAAATTTATAAACTACATTTTATTT
>JAOQML010000009.1:7432096-7446507 GCA_027568935.1 Erythroxylum urbanii | reverse complement strand
AATTACGGATTTAACCTAGTTGATTGGCTATGTAAATTCCTATTAGATGAACAATAGGCCTTTTTGAACAAATAACAATAATACAACATATTATTTAAGATTATTAATGCCTCAGAGTGAAGAGGAGACAAAGGTCAACTTTATTAATGAAGTTTCATTTTAAGAGGATGAGGAGGCAGCAATTATTTTACAAGAGCAAGAAGAACAAATGAAAAGGATGATTGAGGAAGAAGTAGAGAAGGAAAACCTTGTCTAAGAAAAGGAATTAGAATGTTGATAAGTTTTATATAAAAAATTTTCATACCATAAGTATATAGATCGTAACTTGTAATACAATAGGTATCATTTCTGCAAGGACTAATTAAATACCTAACAACTTGAATAAAACTTTGTTTAAGGTATTAAAAGGTTTATTGAATTAAAATAAATTACTAAAATTGAAATAATAATAAAACAAAACAAGTAAATAATTGAGCTGCCAATAAAATAAGGTCGATCAAAGTTGGAGAATTAGGAATTATTCTACCCTTATTTTGTCTCCCTTTATCTTGTTAATTCAATTTATGCTTGATCCTAAATAATAAAATAAGGTCGATCAAAGTTGGAGAATTAGGAATTATTCTACCCTTATTTTGTTTCCCTTTATCTTGTTAATTCAATTTATGCTTGATCCTAAATATCCTAAGGTTTTGATTACCCTCTCTCAATATCTAATCAAGTAATCCAAATTGAAATTGATAATAATCTAATTGTAACCTCTCAATTCACCACACTACTCCTAACTATTCAATTGAATTTGAAGCAATCCTAAGGATAATTAATTTCACAATTAATATCTCTCTTTAATTGTTAATTAATATGATAATTGTAGGCATATCAAGTTATCAACTCTTATTGCACCTTAACACAAATAACTTGATTCACTCTCAATTTATTATCAAGTATAAGCATAACAATTATCAGAAAGCATTAATATATGTATTGAAATAAACAAGAATAAAGTTTAACAAAACAGATCAAGAATAATCAATAATGTGGACTTAGAAACTCATAATCATGTTAAACATCATGGTAATCCAAATAAACATCTAAGACAATGAAATAATTGAAGATAAAAGAAAGAAAAACTAGTTGGAGTCTTGATTTAGAAAATTGGAATTCTCTAAAACTTTATTGATGTCTCCTCTTAATCTTCTTTTATATAGTGGTTGCTGCCTCTTTTTGGCATTTTTCATGTTCTTTCATAGTGCTTTAGGGTTCTAGGGTTATGTATAGGATTTTCCCACTTTGTTCAGTTCCAAAAATATCCTCACAAAAAAAGTCGCACCTAGAAAAACCTCATGCACAATCGTGTCTCACATTATTTACTCCTCTCTGTCACAATCATGCTTCATGTCATGATCGTGCCTTCCTTCCTACATCCAACATCTTCTTCATTCTTCAATTTCTTGATTTCCAACGCTAATAAACATATCAAATATGTAATATCCTGTTTTTTAGTACATGCTTAGGGTTCAACCCTAGATCAAGCTTTGCACATATATGCATAACATTAGCATTCATACATGAATTGTAATTTGTACACATTACAAGTTAGCATATGCACTCAATTGATATGTCCTAAGGTATAAAATGTGTTAAGTGAAAATGATATGAATTGAATTGTTATGTCTTGAATTTTGGTATGATTGGATTAAAATTGGTAATTTGAATTAATTGTGATTAATTGGGAGATTGATGAAATAATATGTACATTTGGACTAGGACAAATGCCTAGTGGTTGGATAAATTGATACATGAAAAATTAGGGTGATTAAGCCTATAATTGAGTGACATTTGGCATAGTTAAATAAGTAACAAATGGACTAGTAATTAAATGACAAATGGATCAATTGTTATGTGACAAGTGGACCAATGATTAGGAGACATGTGGACTAATTAATTGGTGACAAATGGTAACTTATGGAGTGGATTAGTGGCAGCATTTTAGTTAAGCAAATGTCTTCCTTGCCTTAGGAAAAATGTCAAGATTAGAAGTTGACACTTAGCATCTTGACTAAGCAAAGTTTTTGCTTATTCCTTCATTCTCCTTCACCACCAAAGTTGCTTCTTCTTTTCCTCTGCAATTTGCTTAAACCCTAGCCAAGTTGTCACATATTAATCCTTCATAAAATAGCTAAGAAAACCAGCTTATTGCTACCTTTATTTTGTTGCAGAAACTAGTTCATTATCATCTTGAGTTTATGTTGATTTTACTTGCAAGGAGACTTAGTATAATCTGGAGTTTTGAGCTAAACTGAAAGGTTAATAAGTAAGTAGATATTTGATCTTTATGACATGCTTAGTAGTACGCGAATGATGTTTGAATTGTAATGAAATGAATAAGATATTGGTGATGATATGTGCTGGAAAAATATTGCATAAACCTTGAAGCTTTTATGCTTGTTTTCGGAGTATGAAAACCATGGAATTTTAGGTTGAAATATGGATGAATTAGGTCTAGATCTAATGTATTAAAAAGGCTAATTGATGCCAAAGAAAAATGTGAATATAGTGTTCTTGACTTGAGAAGGAATTAGGACTATATGCATGATAAGGTATGATAGTGTATGGTTTGATTTTAGATGCATGAAAGACCATAGTTTTGAGTTGGAATTGGAGGATAATTCAGACCTTAAGGAGGTTGCGTAAGTATGAATTCTGGAAAATTGGATGTGTAAAAGATGTTTCAATGTATAAGAAATTCGTGGAGAATTGGAAGTAAACATGCCGGGACCTGATTATTTTGGTCCTATCATCGTCATGGCCATCAGTGCACCATTGTGGCCTATTGTATATGGTTCTGTCATGATCGTGGCTAGATCCAACATGATCGTGGGCTAGTATAAAGAGTGAAATGTTATATCTTAAGTGATTCTTGAAACAAATAATGAAAGGATAATATCCTATGATGTATCAGGGTTTGAAATGAACCTAATTGGGTGTTGAATAAAGTAGTTGAATGATTGATTGATGAACTTAAGATAATTAAGTTAATTGAGGTGTAAACCCAAGTGAAAATAAGACATATCCAAGTGACAATTTATGAATTATTGTGAATTATGATTAAGGAAATATACCCGAGATAGTCATTGGGCATGATTGAACATGACACATATATGTATGTGCATGTTGATTTGCAAAACAATCTACTCGTTTTACACTCAAAAATTCCAAGTGTACGGGTCGTGACTTGTAGTTGAAAAGCATATATCGATCCCATAGGGACTGATGCCCAGACACCAATTAATTCAAATCAGACTTTGTTTAAGAAACAAAATTATGTAATGTAAATAATCTGGAAATTTAAATTAAAATTGAAGACTAACAAAAAGCAATAGATAATACCAAAGTGCAGAAAATTAGAATTCAAGAATCTAAAGACTAGTGATTACTTTTTCTCTATTTTGTCTCCCTCATATTTTATTAATCGAATTGTGTCTCATCTAAGATTTCCGAATGTATTAATTACCCTCTCTTAAGATGTAATTAAGAGAGGGTACTTGAACAATCTCTCAACCCACCCAATCACTTCACCAATTTAGCTAGTTATTAAACTATCTTATGGGTGATCAATTGAGTTAGCCGAGATCTCTCTTCTAACTAATCAATCAACTTGATGATTGTATGTTTGTAAGTTGCCAACTTTCGTTGTACATTCCTACACATATAACCTTACTCACTCTCTCGATTTGTTGTAAGATAAAAATAAAATCAACTATTATCAAAGACTCTTTCATTCAATTCAATAAAATAGGAGTTTAACAAAAATAATTCAAAAGCAATCCCTATAACTAAATCAGCCACTCATGGTCTTCATAACATCATCAACACATAAATAATCCATCTTACAAAAATTAGAAGAAAGATAAACACTTAAAATTAAATAAAGGAAACTTCTTCTCTTCTTTGTCAAAATCTGGAATTTTTGATGTTAATGTGCTATTTTCCCCAATCTTGATGATAATCCTTGAATTCAATCCTTCCTCAAGACTTAAAACTTATGTTCTTCACTCAAGGAGGCTCTTTATATAGAAGGTTTTCATCTCTTTTTTTACCTTGGAGGATTAATTATCTTTTAATAGTCTAAAAACTCTAAGTTTAATGAAACCCTGTATATTGTCATGGATTATAATTCTCACGATCGTGGGAATTTGCAACAGAGAGTTCCCTCTTCTCTTCTCCTCTTTGATCTCTAGCTCAATCTCCAAGTTGCTCCATCTTTATTCTTACATAAAAATAATCAATTCTTACCCTAAATTAACATCAAACATAAAAAAACAACAATGGAAATAAAACTAAATGAAAACATACAAAATAAATCCTAAACTACAACAATAATTAACAATTATGCTAGAAACACATGCCAATTACTTAGAAAAGCATAAACTAATGTACAACTATCAGTGCATAATTGAATATGTATTTGTTTGATCATGATAGTAATGCGTATAATGTATGTGTATTTAGACACTCAAGTGGAACACCATTGATAAGAAATTGCTAAACCGTCTAGGCAATAGCATATACAGGAGCGTACTGTGAGTCAACCTAGATGATATCACTAGGATTGTTTATTTCTGTTTCTGTTTAATTCCCATATATTGAACTATTAATGACTTGATTATGATAATTCCAAACTTTAAGGTCCGAGGAGATTGATATTTAGGAATGTATAGGAAGTGTTCTATTTGCAACTGTAATCTTAATGATATCTATTTGCATCTAAATTCTGAATGATTTTTAAATACTCAATGAAAGTTAAATGCCGGATTGAGGTCCGATGAATATAGATTATGTCTATACATAAGTAATTGTTGTTTATGGCATAATCTGTGATTTGATGCATTACATTAAATGCATGATTAGATAAAGTCGTTGTGACCAGATTAGCCAGTCTGAAAGAGCTTTAAGCTCAGAATTTTGCACGTAGAGCTTTGCTCTGTGATTTCTATATCTGAATGAGCCCTATATGAGATAGTATCTATATCTGTATCTGTATCTAAAAGGTGCTCGGTCACAACAAATAATAACGAGAATGGAGTCTCCTAAGCATCTGCATTTGTACATTTATGATTATGAATTATATGTTCATAAATTCATTTTTGAAATTGAGATGATATTGTGATATGCCATAGGTGTGTAATTGTTGATAAAGTGATTGATTAGAATATGTATGTTCTGAAAGCGTATGTGAAGTATGTGACATTCTTTATATCTTATTGAGATAAGAAATGTTATGAATTTGGTTATATGTGACATAAGTGAGCTCATCAATGATAGTTCACTGACTGAGTTCGCAAAACTCATCAAAATTACAGCGTGATTTTTCAGATACGAGATAGGAGACCTAGTTCCTAAGGTATTCTAGAAGATCAATTTGGATTAAGTTATGGCTCAAAGGTCTGTCAACTGGCATCTGAAGAGTTGTAGTTATGTTTAAGTAGTTTTCTTTATATGTAGATCTTTTGTATAAAGAGAGATGTTTATGATAATGTAAATATTTATTAAATGAAAGTATTGCTACAATGTAACTTTTGTTAATTAACGAAATAAGAAGTTTTTAAACATTGTGTTCTTTGTTTGATGCCATATAAGTGTATGAGATTGCTCTAACTTGCCATTGTCATAGGGTATATAATAGAATGTCCTCTAGATGTTCAGGTGTATACTCTATGGTGTTAAGGTGTTGCAAAATACGTCTTAAAACATAAAATTAAATTCCAATTCTTGTAAGCAAACAAACACTTAGAATACATACAAACACTATCAATAACATAATTCTAAGCCTATACTTATAATAATCACCTAAGAAATACTTTAAAATACACTTAAACACCTATAAAAATAGAATATAATCTACATCTATTATAGAAGAGTGGCAAAAGATGGTTAAGGAAGAATAAGAGAAGGAGCCAAATAAGGAAACTATTGATGAATTATTGGTAGTAACCTTAAGTCCCACTTCCTACAAGACAAACAGTTTGAGTCAATCAAAGATTCAGGGAGTTTTCCTTTTTTATTTAAAATGAATGAAATATATTAATTATAGTATAAACCATTACAAGATTGAAATCAGTACATTGATGACCAACATATCAAAAGTTCTATTCTAAATCCATCCTATCAATTTCATACTTAAAGCATTAGAGGTTATAGAAGCAAGAACAAAAGGAATAGAGTAATAAACATCATCTTATAAATTTCACAACATTTTTATGCGAGGAAGAGCAAATGATTAACTCTTCTAGTGAGAAGGACAACGCCTATCCATTAGAGAGTTTTCTTCTTCAACTTGTGTTGTTCTAGTTCAATTTACTTGTATAAATGACTATTTCTTTTCGTCCAAATCATGTAAATGGTGGTTGTAAATGCTAGTTTGAGGAGGATTCCATTCTCGTGTCCAGATCTTGTTTGGTTTATAACCCAACTCAACAAACTTAAACAAAAATGTTCCATCTTCCCTTACCATAACCTCTCTATACCCTTAGTACCCCCTCTTGCCTTGGCCCAAGAGTTAACCACTAGAAAAGTCAGTTGTTTGTTCCAGAAGAATACAACAAGAGTTAACAAGCATGCTTTGGCTCCTGCATTCAACAATTCAATGGGTGGAGAGATAACACCCTCATGCAACACATTCAGAAATTAGTTAAGCTCCCCTTTTTTGAGATGGTTGTAGAGCTTATTCTTCTAAGCTCCAAGATGGTTTAAGGAAGCCCCTTTTTATGGCATGAAATTTTCCTTCAAGTTAGACTCTTTGCGTTTGGACAGAGCTACAGTAGTGTATTTGAAGTTAGCTCGAGAGTGCACAGGGAAGCCATCCTTTTCTCCTAATAGTTCACCCATCTCGGTAGTAGGTTTCAAGGCCTCTAGCAGGCCTTCCATCTAGGTAAAAATCCAGCAATAGTTGCGTAGGTGGACCAAGGTAGTAGAGGTGGTGTCGGCGTGAGAAAGAGGAAACCCAAAAAAGCAAAGAAAGGAGGGTAGTGAGGTAAAATCCGTAGAGAGAAGGCAGAGCATAGAGAGAACCAATATTCCCCACCCATGCAGCATTATTCCTTATTTTATTGAAGTTTGTTATGAAAAAGTGCATTAATTAAGTCTATTGAATTTATTAATTTGATACAATATATCCTTATTATTATCTTACAACATGTAGCTTATTCACAGGCTAATAAACTGCTATATGGAGAAACAAATGGAAGCAAGCCACTAATTATAAATAGAGATTGATGGTAAATATCAAGGGTACGTTAAGCTAACTACATTAAACAAGCGGTACTTAAGAGGTAACATAAGAAATATGATAAGTTTCATTTTTGTTTCATTTTTCTCCATTTTTTGTGTTAGCATAGGACTTTATTTCATGTTATGTTATTTCCATATTCTTTATTTTTTTCTTTTATCTTTTTTTCCCCTTTTGTTTATATTTTTACAAGGATGGATGTATTTAATATTGGATAGACACTTCATCAAATTCAACACTTTGTAATTCTTATTATTCAGGGTAGTACAATTTTGACCTTTTCTTACTTTTTTGTGTTTTATTGTTATTTTATTTTGATATACTTCAACTATGTACATTGAGGACAATGTATAATATTAAGTGTGGGGAAGGATTTCTTAAGCTTATTATAATCTTTTCTATTAAATCTTATTAACTGATATATTGAGCTAGTTAAAATCTGTCCAAAATACTTTTGATTATTACTGATTATTGAATTGAATTAGTATGCAAAAATGATGAAACTTATAATAAACTTTCTTTTATAAGTTGTATTTTAGTCATCAATGAGATAATTAATTTGAATGAGAATTGCATATTGTTTACAAACAAGACCATTTTTTCTGAGCTTTTGAGCCTAAGAGCAAATACATCATTATTTTAATCTCTTTTATTCTTTTATGTGTGTTTTCAACATAGTTGGACAATTATAAAACTTGCTTTTATTATTCATATTATGACCACATTTGTTAACTTAAAAGCATTAAAATGATAAAGGCACTTAGATTCAACCCTTTGTTTACCCTATTTTCTTTTTTATTATCTTACCATATCTTATCCCTTAAGAGTAACCAATTTTGAGACTTAGCCTTTTCATTAATTATAACCACATTATTAGCCTTTGCCTTATCTTTCTTGAAGCCTTTTTTTATTATTTTAAACCTTAAAGGTTACTTACATTTACTTGATTACTTGAAACTTAAAATTTCAAAAGGTCTAATATTTATTTGATTGTTGGTACATGATGAATGTTTTTTTTAAAAGAAATTATTGCACGTACAATAAGTAAAAAAAAGTGTTAAAGTTATGGTACCAATGGACTTATGGTATGAAAGACCTATATTGTGAAGAACTAAACTTATTGTGATTTTGTTTTTTTAAATTTCCTTCAATATTATCGCCTTTTTATTATCCCTATTATACCCTAACTTAAGCCTCATTATAACCTTGTATTAGGACCTTCTGATTTTTGTTTCTAGTTTACTTATAAGTGGTGGAGATATGATTTTATTGCAAGTTTATGGATAAGAATCCTTCTATACATTAATTTGAGAGTTCTTACATTTTTCACCCTAAACACTTTAAGTGCACTAAGTGAGTCCTTGGTGAGGGTGTAAAAATTTGTGCTAATGATTTTAAAAAGATTATCTATGTAAGGGATAACCATGTCTTCTTCTTCTCCGTGTTTCCCTGTCCCACCCCAAGCAGACAAACTTGTCCCCCACCACCCAGAAGCCAAAAACTTCTAACCAAACCTTCTTTCCTCTTATAGAAACTTAACCCCCACCATAATGAATTTGGCAAACCCTGCTAGCCCACAAGAAAACTTAGAACCTACACCCGCTGCAGTAACCACACCTTACTAAATTAACCCTATAAATTTTCCCCACTTAAAGTAACTATCGAAGGGAGACAATAAGAGGTGGAGAGAGGCAAAACTATATGGATCTCAATAGTAGGTGATTCTAGAAACCTAAGCAAGCTGAGATTTGTGGAGTCAGCTTACAAGGAACCATTCTAAGCTCTTATGGAAGCGTTGTAGTAAGGAAGGTATCCATCCAATAAAGGCATCAAGATGGTTGAAAGCTCTTAAGTTGTAAAGGGTGAAGTTCTAATTAACATTGTCAAAAGCCTTCTATAAATCAACCTTAAGGGCATAATTTTTAATGGTTTTTACCTTTGGTGTAGTCTTTTATGAACTCATGAACTAGTAATACATTGTCATCGATGGATTTACCCTGTATAAAAGCCCCCTAAAAAGGACTTATTATTTTCCTCAAAGTCTTTTTGAGGTTTTTAGCCAAAATGTTGACAATCACTTTGTAGGTAGTGTTCCAATAGGCAATAAATCTGAAATCATTGAGAGATCCTAGGTTTTTAGTTTTAGGAATAAGGCCAATGTTATTTTTATTCGTCTCTGTCAACATCTTGGAGTTAGTGAAAAACTCTATAGCATTATCAATCAGTAATTTAGCAATAACATTCCATGTATGTTTGGAAAAGAAAACACCAAAGCCATCTGGTCCAAGCGTTTTATAGGTTTTTAGCCTGAAGAGAGTTTCCTTAATCTCCTATACAGAGACTGCTATAATTAACCATTCCTTTTCCTCCTGAGAGATAGACCCACTAATAATTTCACCAAGCTACACACTGGAGGTATTAGGGAACCATGAGAGCTCAAAGCTGTACTATTTTCCTTGAGGGCATCATTTTCTTCCTAAGTAGAGCATAACTAGTGGGATTGTTGTACAAGTCCAATTGAACTTTGTGTAAGATTTCCCTTGTTTCCTTAAGTAGAGTATGAGTACTGTGCCTATGAATGTTTTTAAGACATTCCTTTAAGAGGTTTAACTTTTTGACTAGCTGGAAAGACTTATAACCTTTGACTCCCCAATTCCAAGTTCTTTCAACTATCTCCAATAAGTCATTCAATTATGTTAGAGAATTGAAAATTTCGAATAGAGCTCTGCCTTTCCTTCCTGGTACCAGATTAAAATTTTCCATCATATTATGGTCCAAACATATAGCTATACCAAAGTGCCAGAAGGAGTAAGTGAAACCATCTATCCAATCCTAGTTAACCATTGTCCTGTCAAGATTTTTCCTATAAATCATACTTCCATTTTTTATTATTCCACGTGTAAAATTACCAGAGAAACTTATATCAGTAACCTCAATTTAGAGCAAAGCCTCATTTAATTATCTTCCCATACTATTCTTCTTGATTCTAACCCTTTTAACTTTTGATAAAGATAGAACACAGTTAAGGTCCCAATTAAGATCCAAGGACCTTTTACATTTGTTTGTCTTAGGGCCAGATCATCCTAGAGTTTCCTTCTCATAAACTCAAAATTTGCTGCATAGATAATAGTGATCTTAAAGCTTGTGGAAATACCATTTAGATGATAGTCTAGATGTATAAATTGATCTGAGGCTTTTATTAAGTTCATCTTAGCCCTGTTTGAGTCATAGGATAGGATAATCCTCCCATTGTAATAATGGAAATGGTTGGAGAGTAGTACCTAATTAGGTGATAAAAAGCTAAAGTTGAGTTTTAAGGGTTCAACTTTTATTTTAGTTTCTAACGGAAACAAAATTAAGGGTTTATTATTAGATATAATGTCCTTAATGGCTTAATGAATAAGAAGGTTATTTATTCCCTCACATTCCAAACAAAAATGCTTATGATTGTGGTACCTTAGGAGTTAAAGTGAAAAATCCATTAATTCTATTTTCCCCTCTTTTCTTAACTAATTTTCTCCTTGATGAGGGTTTAGGGTCCTCCCAGGTTATCTCCTCAAGGATGACAACATCAAGGTTATCGTTCCTTTCTAACAGATTAGTAAGTGTGCCAATAGTGGGCAACAAATTAGCATTTATTTCTAAATTCAAGGTGTCTATTGTCTCTTTATTACCTTTGTCCTAACCAGAAGGAGGTTGGTCCTTTGGGAATGTCTTTTTAGTTAGTTAGCAGCCTTATCCTTCTTTTTCATCCTCATTCACAACAATTATCTTCCCCATAAAGTCTAAATCTACTTTTGCATCAATTTTAATAAGTTTAGCATAAGAATCAGTCTGGAAAATTTTTCCAATAGGTTTTCAAGCTTTGAAAGAGATTTTATTCTTAGGTTTCCAGGGATAGAAGAGTTATATGTCAGTCTTAACTAGCTCCCATAATTCATCTAGCTTCATAACTGAGATGGAATCAGGTAAGTCCACACCAAAGTCAATCTCAACTTAAATGCATCCATAACGTAATCTATCCATTTTCTCGGTCAAAGAGGTTTACCCAATGAACTAGCCAGGAAGCTTAAGCCTTCAATGGTCTAATATCTAGGGGAATATTGTAAAATTTCAACCAAAGAGGAAATCTAGAAATATTCCCTCTGTCAAGTCCAATCCCAGGCATCCATTTTTGTAAGAATATGCATAGGTTGCCCTCCAATATAATATGGCCTCATCTTAAGAATCTCTTAAAAGCATTTTGTAAAGTTGAATTTAAAAACCAAATGTGTCATCTTGAGTGAGTAATATTTTGACTAACCCTTTTTACCCTATTTTCTTAATGCCTATGCCTGCACCACTAGAAAGGCTAGTCTTTTACCATAGAAGAAGCTTATTAGGGAATAAGACCATGAACACACCTCAACCAGAAGGACTTCTTTCAATAAAGATACAATACCCTTAACTAGCATTTTGAGATTTAACCTTACTACTCCAAGATTTGTTATTTTCCATTGTGGTTGGCTTTATTAATTTGTTTATCTCCTTATAGCTATCTTTACAACAAGGAATCCTTCTACATATTCTTCAGAGACTAAGTTTTTGTTTTTCAACAAGTTTGGATCCTCCAACAACTCATCCATACCTCTCTCAAGCATCAAATCTAGATTGGGAGAGGCATCCCAACCCCTTTTATGGGTCTTCTCTAGATTGTAGGAACCCCACCAGGGGCAGTGAGAATCTAGAGAGAATCTAATAAAGTAATCTTTTATTATTTCTTTGTCATTCCTAATTTAAATCTTATAGCTAAATAAAATTCAATTGTCAATTGTTGAATTAACTCAGTCTAAATAATCATATATTTTTTTAAAAGAACTCCTTAGCACATCACAGAAATCAAACCAAACAACACTTATCAGTTCACAATTTCATTATAAATAAATATTTTCAAGTGTCTAGTACTGCATAATAAATTCGTAGGAAATATAAATTTTGGTGTAAATTGTGTTTAATTGGACTTACAATCTCGCAAACACATTTGAATTATTAAAGTCAAATCTAAAAATAATGGTTTATTGCCACTAAAAAAATTATGCATGGCTGGACTTAAATACCAAATACCCAATAATTCATACACTAATACATACATAACAAAATCGACATAACGATAAAAATAAGAAATTGATCACAGGTCTTATAAATTTGATTTGAAAATTAGAATCAAATGAGGTAACTTTTTAATCTAATAGTGCCTATTGTAACCATTCACGTGCGAACTTTTTAGCATACTAAGAACAACACATGAATTTAAACCAATTACATAATTATATTGTGTAATAAATCTAATAATGTTATTTATTATTAATTAAAGTAATAATAAATCTAAGCTAGCTGGCCAATCAAATGAAGCAGTATGACCTTTATTTTATTTGTTCATAATTTCTTTTAAATTCTTACAAACTTGGTTTGCACCATGCATGGTCAACTAATGTTTTGGATGGTATTCTAGAAACAATTTTGGTGGCGATGGTCCCTCCTCACGATCATGCGTCCCTTTCCCTTTGTCAAGAAACTAATCCATAGCAAACCCACCATGACAAGGGCCTGTTCCTTTTCACTTCGTCCAAAAAAAAGATTATTCGATAGATTTAAGTCGAATTTAACCCTCTTGCAGTTATATTGACCTTTCTGTGATGAATTCTAACTAACTTTAGTGTAATGCGGACTATAATGTCATTTTCATAACATCGCTTAATGTTCAACATTCGATCTTTTAAGTCAAATAAGAGGTTCTGGCATTGTCCTATAAGGAGGTTTTTATTTGACTACACCTTTTTAGTCAAGAACTTACCTCCAAAATAATTGATGATAATAATCATTAATAGGAAAATAAAATAAATACTGTTGATAGCTTAAAAAGAAATTCAACCCACAAATACTAAAATGAACTAAAAACATAAAAACTTAACAAATGTTTAGCTAGAGATTTTGTAGATGGTAGAAGTCTGAACGTGGAAGTTAAACGTGTTGAACTGGGACAATAGAAAAATATGGCTAAGTTGGCTAAAAGTTGGGAAGTTGCAAGATAAATGCTTCAGGTTGAAGTTACGAGAATAGTGAAAAGAAATTAGTTAAAATGTGCGAAGTGAGAAAATTTTTCCAGAAGTTGGGAAGACTACATAAATTCACTAACACCATGAGAAGAGACATATTAGAACACTACATAACTTTAAACAAAGACAGAAAAACAATCAATCCACTTTAGAAACACCTTGTTTTCTATTTTTCTTTAAATCGTGTATTCATTTTCATTATCTCAAATTCCCTTTGAAGCTTGTACTTTCCCTTTGCTTAAATCAAATAATTTTTAAATGCATTTTAGCATGTTGGTATCTTAGAATTTCACATTATAAGTTTTCCAAAGTCCACTTATATTATTGATAAGAAGTTAGCTACAAATTTCTAGAGAATTCCTCCTTGCACTCCCAAATTCTAGATTGACACCAATAATTTGGCATGCCTAATTGAAGACGATGCCCCATATAAGAAATACAAAGAAATTGCTATGCCTCCAACCTTGGAGGAAGATAAATCCTTACTATAGTAGGGAATGAAAGTTTTATATCCCAAATGATTAAGAATCTTGAGAAGGTAGCCTCTCCTTCAGCTAACTCTCCTACTGGTGATAATCCAAAATCATCGTAAAGAAATAACGTTGTTCACACAAACAAAATTATATAATTAAAGTCCAACTTGACCTTTATGATTGAGGTAATCAAGATACTGAAATAAAAGGTTAACAAACTTTTTATAGATCTAACACAAATTACTAGGTAGAATTTTTCTATTTAATAAAGCAAATCTTTTAATGACTCAGGGGCACCATGCTCCAAATATGATGGAAGTTAGATAGTAAAGTTACCTTCCAGCTACTTCTTCCATAGATGAAAGATATGTCTCTCCCTATAAAAGAGATGATGTTCTTGTGTCACATTAGCGTAGTTATCCTGGAAATGATCAATAAGTGACTAAGCCCTAAGCTCTTAGTAAGGAAATAATTGGCATAGAATTTAAAGCTAATGGATTGCAATATAGTTTATAGGGTAACATTGTAATTGTATATCACAATATTATTTCTCACCCC
>JAOQML010000009.1:7421888-7431904 GCA_027568935.1 Erythroxylum urbanii | reverse complement strand
GGTCTTCTAATTTACAAGACAACATTTTCCTCTTCCCATTCTACCCTTAATGAGTGGGAAAAGTCCACCTTACCCTTTCTTATAAGCTTATGCTCTTTTATACTTAAGTGACATGCCAAAAATGCCCTTAATTCATTCTTAATGCATCAATTTCACTAACTAGTGAAATAAAATCATATTAACATTGTAATAAATAATTAAACTTCCAAAAATAATTCTATCATGACCCCAAAATTATTCTAAGGCTAAAATTCAAATTCCATGCTTATTCTATAAACTATTATGCTTAATTCAATGAAAAATTTCAGGGGCCAACAAGAGCATTGGTTTTAAAAAGGATTATCCAGTACTAAGCATGATAAGCTTCAATATTAAAAACATTAGCTATGTGGATTTGCACTTCAGGACATGATAATGTTTGAAGATTTCTGGTAGAAATTTGTCTTTAGTAGCATTGTCTTTAAAAGGGACTCCCACTAAGTAGTATAGAAAATGTACAATAAGAGGAATTCCTAAAGGAAGGTCTAGTTGTTAGCTTCAAAGATAAGGAAGATGTACTTTAAAACCTATAGAAGGTCAGGTTTTAAGGCTTTATGGGAACCTTCTCCAAAGACTCTTAGGTTAGTATAGGAAAGGAAAACTTTTTTATAAATAGATAGAAAGGATGATTCGAAAGTATTGAAAATTTTTAGCCAATAAGGCATTTTAGAGAAATTCTTGAAATGATTGAATTGGTCTATTTGCCTAGACTTCAAAGATAGTAAAAAAGTAAAGACATCCTTAGAATATTTGCTACACAAATTGATAGATAGATTAAAGCCAAGGAAATTTGGAAATATAGGATTAGTGGAAGGAAGACCTTCCCTATCCTTGAGCTTTAGGAAATAAGTAAGGGTCTATAGTCAAATAAACCATACACATAGGTTAAGCCTCTAAAGAGGGAGGTTGGCAAAACATCTCCCTAAATTCCTATGAAAGAATCCCTAAAAAAATAGAACTAAGAGTGAAGAATTTGCTAGAGGCTACTCCTCTGCAGAAGGGAAGGAATTCCAAATTTGGTTTTTTGTTTACATGGCAAAGAAAACTAATTCAATAGGACCAAAATGAACTTAATATGTTCTTCTTTAAAGATAAGATTCCTATAAGAAAGATAACTTTTAATCATTTTAGAATAAAAAGAGCACTTAAAGTGCAAGAGTCTAGACTAGAAATTTCCCCAACTACATAAAAAAATCTTCCCCAATCACATGTATCCCAGTTAGAAAGAAAACATCTTTAATCAAAATTGAAGCATGTCTAAAAGTAAAAATTAAAAAAATGACTATAGGGACTCCAAAATTTCAAGACAACAAATATAAAACTGAGTTGATATTCTAGTAGGTTTCATGAAAGGGTTATTAATTAAAAAAGTCCTTATATTTTCTAAGTAAAATAATAAGAAAGGTACAGCCTATCTATCCATTTGACCTATTGATTTATGCTCTTTGGCTATGGTTTTAAAGATTTTAGGGCATGGAATAAGGGGAATTCCATAAGGAAGTTTGATTTACTCACCTCTCCTAAATAAAGAAGAGATGGATGAGAGAATCCAGTGGATGGAGAGATTGTAATAATTAAAGGTAGACCTTATTCATGGTCAAAATGGGGAAAACCTTTTACCATAATGAAAGAAGAGAATTCTAATTGGAAAGAAGAACCTGAAAAAGATATTTAAGGTTAAATTAATTACCTTATTCTAACAAAGGGAGTTAGAGGTTTAGCTACAATAGAGACTACCTCAAAATTTATAGCTTGCATAAAGAATAAAGGCAGGAAAATTGATGGAATTTGCTGACAAAAGTATAAAGAAAGAAAATCTAAGATGTACATCTATAACATTTAATTTAGCAGCGTCTATAGAGAAAGAGGTAGACGTATGATGAGTAGAAGCCATTGTCTAAAAAGAGTCAATAAATTGTGGAGAGGATTTGTGAGTAAAGGAAGGGGAAAATACTAGCAAAAATGAAAACTACGTAAAGCTTGAGGTAAAGAATGGAGTGAAATGACAATAATTTATAGTGAAACGACTGAAACCCAGGGGAGTAATATAAATTTGAAATTTGAATATGGTAGATCTTTTAGCTTCTGTAATGGACGAGGAGTTAGGAATTTCAAATGTAGGAGAATCTTGATATAATCTTTGTGCCCAACATTCCCATTCAATTAAGGATTCTCTTTGATTTAGGGCTAGGCAAAGATCTTCTTGATGACGTTTCTTCTAACTGGATTCTCTTTGGCTTCTAAACTTCCTAAAACTATTAATCCATGTTTGAGAATTTGACTAATGGTTTTGTAACTATTTTATAAAATGCTAGGACTTCCATACCATATGTTTGGTCTGCTTAACTAAACATATACAAGGGACAATTATTAATAGCTTAAAAAGAAATCCAGCCCATAAGTAAAAGGAGCCCAAAACATGAAAGCCTAGAAATGTTTAGCCAGAGAATTTGTGGATAGTAGAAGTTTAAAATGTGGAGGTTAAACGTGTTGGGAGTAAGTAACGAACATGATGGATAAACATGATTAAGTGGGGTGGAAGTTAGGAAGTTCCAAAAGAGATGCTTGAGGCTAAAGTTAAAAGAATAGTGACAAGAAATTAGCTAGAACGTGGCAAGTGTGAAAAAAACCACTTGACGTTGAGAATACTACATAAATTCACTAGCATTGTGACAAAAGACGCACACAATCTCCAAAACACTACACAACTTCAAGCACATACATATAAACAATCATTCCACTCTAAAAAACTTTGTTTCCCAATTTCTTTAGATTGTGTATTCGATTTTACGTTCTAAGTATTTCGAAACCTATTTATATCATCGATAAGAAGTTAGATGAAAATTTTGTGAGAATTCTTTCTTGCCATGCTCGAATTTCATATTGGCACTAACAATAATAAATAAAGATTATGCAATTTTGAAGTCTAAATGCTATTATTTGTAATTTTGATTAAATGTATAAGTTGATTACATTAACAATATGTGTCAATCACCTCAAAATGTTGGATTAATCTTGTATAGTTTGAATGAATGAAAAGAGATATCAACCTCCGAATACTCCCAAAAAAAAAAAAGAAAAGATACGATGTGGATAATTAGAAGAGTAATTTGAATTTTAACAACCTCCACATATGTGTGCATTACCATACAAATATAATTAATTTAGTTTTCTTATTATACTTTGTTACTAAAAAAGAATTTAAAATTTTAAATTGTAGCTTATAATTTAATAAAGTAAAGATTAATATTAAAAATTAAAGTAAATGGTGCAAAAGCCCGAAAGAATAGAATATTCTAGCGCGTAGAACCAAAGACATTAAGCAATCAAACGTGGTCCCCACCACCCAATCGGTGGTACAAAATCAATGCAGAACCAAATGATCCGATAAGGACTTGTAGTACCCCAACTAACCACTTTCATGTATGTAACGTTAATCAGACTCTAATTTACCTATGTTATGTGTACGCGGTATTGACCCACCCGTACGCGCTCTACCAAAAATATTAATATTGTATAAAATTAAATAATTTTGTATTAATTTTAATAAATTTAAATATCCATATCAAAATAAACACATGCAACAAATTTGTAGTTTCCCAATTAAACATCAATAAAAAGAAATGGCCACTAAATCAAAACCCTTAATTTAGACTGCAATTTCTCTCCTCTCTCTGTCTCTCTCTCGCCTCGCTCTCTCTTTGAGAGGTGGGCGTAGCGTAGGATAAAGCGCGGACAGCAATTTACACACACAACGCCTATGGACTCCAATTCTCAGCAGCAACCAGGTTCGATCACGGTCACCCTCTTCATTTTTCATGTACCAGTTCTTTTTTTTTTGGGTACAAATATGTGATCGTTTATACAATTCCTTTTTAGCGCCCCGGAGATTATTCTTATTAGGGTTTCCTTTCTATGCGTGTCGATCTTCAATTTATCGCGGCTTTTTTATTTCTTAAATTTCGGGCTTTTGATTTGGATTTCTTGTTATTGACTTGAACTTTGTGAAATTGCTTTATTTTTTATTATTACTAGTAGTGTTGAGTTTTTAGGCTTCGCTTCGTGTTGTTAATATTATTGTCCTTTGATCGTATGGTATCTCCGATTTTTCTTTAATTGTGTTATTAATTTTTTTAATGGAATTGTTATGGGTTAGCGGGGACAATTCGTAGCATACGTGCTTGTTTTAATGGAACCGAAGCATTGTCATTAAGATTCCTAAAACTTTGCTACTAGCTTTGGTTCCGATCTAATCTGGAGACGTCGGTTCAATTATTTGGAACTGTACAATATGAGCCCGGGTTCTTAACGCTTATGCACAGGGCATACATTCAGGTTTATGAATGTCAAACCACTCGTTGGATATGAAAGTTCAAGGTGTTGGTGAGTTTTTATCCCTTATTACAAAGTTAATGAGAAGAGTTTGGAATCAGGTGCAACATATCCTTGGATGAGAGAATTTTAGGACCTATAGTAGATGTAAGGAGTAGAAGGATTGATCAATTGTTACTTTGATATTGCTTTTGATGCTGTTTATAATTCTGTTCTTAATTTTAAAAATTGCATGTATTTGTATCTTTATATTTACATGCAAGGTTGTTAAAACTTTCATCAACATATACACATATATTTATATATAGATTCTATCATCCAATTGCAGGTAGTGGTCCTCCGGCAAAGCCTTGGGAGCGAACAGGGGCTTCAAGTGGCCCAACACCTTTTAAACCACCATCACCTGGCAGCACCAGTGATGTAGTAGAGGCATCTGGAACTGCAAAACCAGGTGAAATTGTCTCAAACGGCGATACAAACACAGTTGCAAATCGAAATTCTCTTGGTAGACCTGTGCCCACCCGGCCCTGGGAGCAGCAACAAACATATGGGAATATGTATGGAGGTACTTGTTTACCTTTTAACTAACCTGCATGCATCAGTTTGCTCATGTAATCAAATGTGGACTTCTGTTTATATCTTTTTTTGTTGAATAAGTGGTAACTATTTATGCTTTTAGAATACCCTTTCTGTTTTATATTAAATTTTCTTTTCACTCAATCCTATACTTGAAGAAGGAAAGAGGTAAGTTCTTGGTGCATTTATATTCCAATATTTTAAACCTATCTGTGTATTCTCAACTAAAATAATAGTACATTTTTTCTGGTCATATAGCTTTATTGCGCTGAGTACTTGTTCCTATTTTCCTTTGTTTTTTAGTATATGCTTGGTTATATGGAACTTTTTTGCATGTCTACAGGCTATGGATCTGGTGTAAATTATAATTCTGGATATGGTTCTGGAATGTATGGGTCTTATGGTGGATATGGAGGGAATTATGGTGGTGGATTGTATGGAAACAATATGTATCGAGGAGGTTATGGTGGGTTATATGGAGGTGGCATGTATGGTGGTGGGATGTACAACAATGGTTTTGGTGGCCCAATGGGCGGTTATGGAACGGGCATGGGACCTTATGGTGATCAAGATCCAAATAATCCCTTTGGTGGTCCACCATCTCCTCCTGGCTTTTGGATTTCTTTCCTTCAAATGGTAGGAATGTCTCCCTTTTCTGTTTCATATTCCTCCATTTTGTGACTGTGAAGTCCTTTTAACCGTTACATATTTCTGGAATGAACAGTTAAACTGCAGATAGAGACCTGATACATTGGCCTTCTGAATCTAACGAATATTTTGTCTAGCTTTTTTCTTTCCCTTTATCTATATCAGTGTTCTTTTATTGTATTAGGTCAAGATCCCCTTTATTAACTGGAACCATGTACTTTTTCAATCTATTTTCTCACCCTTCGTCAATGATAGGTGTTATATAAGTTACCCTGCTATGAGCCAACAATTCTATGTAATTCTGAGTCCCTTGAAGCTTTTCAGTGGCATCATTGATGCAGAACGACTTTTAGGTTGTATATTATAATTTTAATTGCATCCAATTAGTAAACTTGCTATTAAATTTTAGCAAGTTGGTAGGAGTTATACTGCATGTTCACAGCCTATTATACTTACCGTACTAAACTAAATTGATTGTGTCTCGTCATATTTTCTAGAATGAGCAAGATTCCTAAACCTTTGTCATATCTTTTATGTGCTTTAAGTTTTTGTTCAAGTATTTCTTTGTTTTGTGGCAGATGCAAGGTGTTGTGAACATTTTTGGCCGGATATCAGTTCTGATAGACCAGAACACTCAGGCATTCCACATGTTTATGACTGCACTGCTTCAGGTTTTGCTCCTTCTTACTAGAATTTCTCTCTGCAGTCCTTCTATGTATAAGTGAAAGTATAATTAACCATCTGATGATATACATAACTCTTAAAAACTGTCATTTGCAGCTTTTTGATCGCACAGGAATGCTGTATGGAGAGTTGGCAAGATTTGTTTTGAGAATCTTGGGAATCAAAACAAAACCCAGAAAAGTTCAAGGACCTGGACGTGGTGAGCTTCAGGCTCCACACAATCCTCGCGGGAATCAGAACTACATTGAGGGGCCAAAGGCTGCTCCTACTGGCGCATGGGATAATGTATGGGGAAACAATACTAGCAGTTGAACTAATAATGTGTTTTTGGTCAAATTTCTCCGAGGAAGTATCCATAATTGGGAGCTATCTGATGCAACAAAAGTTGGATGGTGCCAAATACTACTCTTCGCTCAGTAGTTTGAGACTGCTGAAGTGTATGTGCTTGCTTGAAATAAGACATTTCCATGTTGGTGTCTCTTTCTCCCATGGCTCTGGGTCAGAGCCTTGCGCGTGTAGTTTTGTACATCTTGTTTAAAAAGGAGAGTTTATTACATGATGCTCGTTCTGTAATTGGGTTGATGATGTTGTCAAAAGATGAAACTGCAATTGCAATAACAAAAATATGCGTTAAGTTTTCATTTGGAAACATGCGCTGCCTGTGGCAGTTAACAAAAGCACTTGGAGGATATTTTGGTCAGTCACGATGGTTGGATTTGTTAGCTGATTAATTTTTAAATTAATAATTATCATGTTTGACTTCCGCCACGACCGATAGACCCAAAAGCGCCTCCCATATTCGGACAACAGGCCTGAGGGAATGCATGTGGGTGGTAAAGACTTATAAATCTGTGACGATTTGCTTGTGTGGAAACCGAATTAACTGAACTAATTGAAATTGGAAAGTATTTCTTGAAGCCTGAACTATTTTAAATCAAATCTGAATGCTTTTGCTTATGCAATCAAATCAGTATGGTTTGTGCCTCTTCGCACAATATGTTTCAAAATTTGCTAATGAATCAAGTATATCAGGATGTTGAAGAGACAATAACAGCAGCAGCTGATGCTGGTGAGCCAAGTGTCAAGAAACTTATTGAAGAAGAGATAAGCAGTACATGGAGAAAGAGATAAACAACACTCGAGTAGAACCAAAGCAGCGTAATCCTGAACATGAAGGCCACAAGAGGATGACCCGAAAACGAAGAGCCAGAAGCTGAAAAAACAAAAGTTGTGACTTAGGCATAGAAAACTTGGATGTTGATGAAAAAACACAAATTGAGCAGCCTTATTTGAAGAGTTCTTGTCTTCATATAGATGAAATAATGGAACAATTTTGCAACCAGCAGATTCATCATAAAAGTGCTAGTTATGTAATATGACCGGCATGGCAAAGTTCATAGTCGGCTAAACCAGAAGAAAAACAAATCTAGGCAATCAAACGTCTCATAAATCAGAAGCTCAGTAATGAGAGAAATCACTCAACAGGAAGACATTTGCCCACCTAAACCACTTAGCATGTTAAAAAGATAAATTGTAATTAGTCACATTAGTACATGTTGGCACATTTATTCTAATATTTTCAATAGTCCGTGTAATATTCTTATGTGATGAATGTCTAACATTCATGTAGTACTTTTAAGAGTTGAGATCTAAAAGTGAGTTTTGTACTACTATAAATATTAGCCTGGGGATAAATTTCAATCAAACCTTTTGACTCAATACAAACCCTTCCTGTATAACTTCTCTTCAATAAAGTGGTATCATAGTCACTTCAAGTTGAACCATAATGAATGGAATATTTTTCTTCTAATTTTCAAATTCAGAAGAATTATGACAATTGGTACATCAGAATGAAAGCTATACTTGAAGCATAAGATATTTGGGAGATTGTAGAGAAGGGATATGACTAGCCAAGGAATGAGGAAGTAATAATGATTGTAAAAAGAGATGCCTTACAAATTGTTAAAAAGAAAGATCAACAAATACTTACTCTTTTTTATGTTTGCTTAGATGAGAGCATGTTTGAAAAAGTTTATACTGCAAGAAGAGGTTCTTCAAAATTTCTTTAAAACAAAAGATAAAGTAATTAAAGTATGTCTACAAACCTTGAGAGGTTAGGATGAAAACTTCAAGATGAAAGACTTTGAATCCATTGATGAGTTTTACTCAATAATTTTTTGGTAAATTTTAATTAATTAAAGAAAAATGGAGAAAAGATGGCAGATGTTTGTGTGATTTCAAATTTTGAGTATATTGTAATTGTCAATATAGAGTCAAAGGATTTGGCGTCAATTATAGTATATCAACTCATGGTTTCTTTGCAAGCCCATTAAGAGAGATTGAAGAAAAGAGAAGTACTTAAGTGTTGCAGAAAAAATTGAAATTTAATGAAAAAGATGATACACATCAACAATTTATTAGCGGATGTAGTAGAATTCAAGGAAGAGTAAAATGTAACAGCCCAGACCATCCGCTCACAAATATTGTCTGCTTTGAGTCTTGGACTAGCCAAGCCCTCATAGTTTTGCTCTTCCCACCCTTGAGAAAACGCATCTATGAGGGAGAGGTTTCCACAGTCTTATAAGACCTACTTTATTCCCCTCTCCAATTGATATGGGAATCTAAAATTCTACCTCTTGGAAGCCCAACGTCTTCGCTGGCCCACAGGCCTGGATCCACCCCCATGGAGGCCCAGCGTCCTTGCTGGCACACACGCCTAGATCCACCCCCTTGGAGGCCTAGTGTCCTTACTGACATACCGATCCGGGTACTAGCTCTGATACCATTGTAACAACCTGGACCATCCGCTCACATGATTTTGCTCTTCCCACTTTTGGAAAAACATGTATATGACGGAGAGGTTTTCATAATCTTATAAGGTCTACTTCGTTCTCCTCTCCAATCGATATATCTACTTCGTTCTCCTCTCCAATCGATATAGAAATCTAACACAAAAAGTAGGGGTCAGAGTTGGACTCGTGAAAGCCATAGAAGAGGCAGAGGAGGCAAAACTTTATCTAATCATGAAGATAAGATTTTCAACAATAAAATTCAAGAGGGTGTAACAAAGGTGACTGGTTTCAAGGTGGCCACAATTTAAAATCTAATGTACAATATTACAATTGTAAAGGATTTAAGCACTTTGATGCAAATTATATATTGAATTCAAACAAAGATGAAAAAACAATTTTTTATAAGATTAAAGAAGATGAAGACCCCATTTGTTGTTGACTTCCAATGAAAATGAAGAAAGGAATCATACTCCTAGTATCTTGTCTCAAGAGCAAGCAATTCTATGACTATTAATAAAATTTGTTTTCTAGTCTTGAAGAGTCTACAAAAGGTAATATTTCCTGCTGATGGTTGGTGATAAAAATAAAATTTCAATATATATTCTTATTAAATTAAAGAATGTAGATCACCATTTTATCGCCTATGCTTATTATATTCTAAAAACTAATATTTTAAGTATTAGTCAACTTTTGGAGAAAGGTATGACATACAATTGAGTAACAATATGATGATTATGAGAGATGGAAAATGGAAAATGATAACAAACGTGCCATTGTAAAAGAAGAAAACATTTAAATTTAAAATTGACAACAATAATACCAAGTATTTAAAGACTTAAACAAATGATTCAACCTAACTATGACATCTTATGTAACACCCCACTCCCACCGAACCCGAACCCGATATCGACAGTGATATCCGAATCCGTGCCCCGCGAGGGTGGC
>JAOQML010000009.1:7403119-7421788 GCA_027568935.1 Erythroxylum urbanii | reverse complement strand
GGTCCATGCACCACAACATAAAAAGTTCCTTTGTAGAGCACTTGTTGGTTTCGATTTTGTCAAAAACCAATTGAAACCCTTACGGGACAATCTTTAGAATTAGTAGAGATTTTAGACCAGTACATGATACAAATAGCCTGCATTTAGGAGACTAAGTGGTCGGGAGCTAAAGCAAAGGAGATAGGGGGATTCAAACTATGGTATTCGGGATGTACGCAAAAGTAGAATGAGGTAGGTATCCTAGTGGTCAAGGAACTTATAAACCAAGTGGTGGGGATCACAAGGGTAAATGAAAGGATTATGGTGGCTAAAATTGTTCTCAGCAATGATATTCTCAATATAGTATGTAAATATGCACCTTAAGCTAGTTTAGACAAATAAAAAAAACGTCTATTCTGAGCAGCACTGGATGGAGTGCTTCTACAAATCCCTAATACTGAGCAGGTTATCTTAAGAGGTTATTTTAATAGGCATATAAGGGCTATTTTAGACATATATATAGGAACTAATGGGGGCTTCAGGTACGGCACTAGAAATGAAAGTGGAAATGCCTTATTGGACATGGCCATAGCGTTTGAGTTAGCGACAACAAATTCTTTATTTAAGAAAAATGAGGTGCACTAGGTGACGTTTAAGAGTAGCTCGACCAAGACGCAAATTGATTATTTTCTTGTCAAGAAAAGAGCCAGAGCATGGTGCAAGGATTGCAAAGTGCTTCCAGTCACATGTTTATCAACACAACATAAATTGTTGGTTTTGGATTTAGGAATTAAGGGATAGAGGACACATCAATTTACTAAGCGATGTCATAAAATTAGATGGTGGAATCTAAAAGAGGGCATGGTGGAACAATTTAGGACTCAAATCTGGTATGGAATTGCATGGGTCGTGAGAGGGGATGCTAATCGGATGTGGGAGGGAATAGCCCCCGTAGTAAGAGAAACCGCCACAAAACTCCTGGGAGTCTGTAAAAGGCAGGGGAGCAGATGGAATTTTGATGGTGGTCGAAAGAGGTTCAAGGGATGGTAAAGGCAAAAAAAGAGCATATAAAAACCTATTAGCAAGTACAGCATAAGCGGAGCAGGAAACTAATAGAGTAAGGTACAAACTGGCAAAAAAGACAATTTCAGTGGCTAAAGGAGAAGCATGCCAGACTATGTACAGGGATTTGGATACATATAAGGGAGCACAAAAAGTATTCAAGTTGGCACGAGATAGGGCACGTAAGATGAGGGATTTCAACCAAGTTTGTAGTATACGAGATGAAGCAGGTCAGGTACTCACAGAGGCCCATGCCATGAAAAGTAGATGGCAGAGATACTTTTATGGCCTGTATAACGAAGACATTTTAGTCAGCATACAGTTAGGCGAACCTTCGTGTCGGAGCTTTTTCTTAACTGGTCTCAATGTGAAAGGGTCACAAGGGGAGAAATTACGAAAGTTTTAAGGGAGATGAGCAGCGGAAGGGTAGTAGGGCTGGATGAGATCCCTATAAAGGTATGGAAGCGAATAGGAGTTGTAGGTATTGAGTGGTTAGTTTAGCTTTTTAATGTGATCTTAGAGTTATCTAAAATGCTGGATGAATGGAAATTGAGTAGGTTGATGCCATTATATAAGGCCAAAGGGGACATCCAACATTGTCACAACTATAGAAGCATCAAAATAATAAGTTACACCATGAAGCTGTGGGAGAAGGTAATTGAAAAGAGAGTCCGAAGAGTAGCTTCTATATCGGCCAACCAATTTGGATTTATACTTGGTAAGTCTATGACAGAAGTAATACCTCCGTAGGCTAATGGAATGCTACAAGGACAAAAACGAGATTTACATATAGTTTTTATTGATTTGGAGAAGGCATATGACATAATTCCTAGGGAAATCTTATGGAGGTGTTTATAGGCAAAGGGAATTCCTATGACTTATATATGCGTAATTAGGGATATGTATGAAGGAGCATTGACTAGCATAAGGATGATAGGAGGCGACACGGAAACATTTTCTATTGATATTGGACTACACCAAGGCTTAGCCTTAAGCCCTTTTGTATTCGTATTAATGTTAGATGAACTTACCAAACATATTCAAGGAGAGGCATTTTGGTGTATGTTATTTGCTGACGATATTGTCCTGGTTGATGAGACCGGGGAGGGGGTCAATTGCAAGTTAGAATGTTGGAGAGAAACGTTAAAGTTGAAAGGTTTTAGAATGAGCAGGACTAAGACAGGGTATTTAAAATGCAACTTTTTGGGAAGCCAGATGGTCCATGAGACGGCGGTAACAATTGGTACTGACGTCATACCACAAAAATCAAGTTTTAAATACCTCGAGTCTATCATTCAGAGTGATGGTAATATCGATGCTAATATAATCCATCGTATTAGATTTGGGTGGGTCAAATGGCGAAGCGCATCAGGGATCTTATGTGATAAAAAGATTCCTTTAAAGCTCAAAGGGAAATTTTATAAAATGGTGATTCAGCCAACCATGTTATATGGGGCAAAATGTTGGCCCGCCAAACATAGACATACAAGACAGTTGTTGAAAGCAGGGATGCATATGCTTCAGTGGATGTGTGAGATTACCAAAAGAGATAAGGTCCAGAATTGTGTGATGAGAAATATACTACAGTGGCTAGTATTGCCTACAAGTTGAAAGAGACCAGGTTTAGGTGATTTAAGCATATGAGCAGGAGGCACTCTGATGCTCCAGTGCGATGCTATGAGAAAATAACCCTTAGTGGCTACAAGAGAAGAAAAAGGAGGCCATACAAGAACTGGAGGGAAGTGATCAAGAAAGATATGACAGAGGCCTTTACTGAGGAAGTGGCTAGAAATAGAGAATTCTGGCGTGATCGGATAAGGGTAAATGATACCCTTTAAAGTTCACCAAAACAGTCGAGTAAGTTATTAGGAGTTGTTTACTGTAACGCTTACATAACGTATTTACCGCGTAGGAAGTCCAACCCTAGTGTCCAATATGTTTTTTCTAATTGCTAATCATGGATAAGTCGTTTTGTCATACTACTTGGCTTTTCAGCACAGGTGTGTGGGGTAAGATCCTGCGAGGCTGTCTGAAACCGTTGGAGTGTCATACTCAAAAGGTTTTTGAGCAAGGACTCCTAGCCCAACTAGAGACAAGAAGAGTCATACTTTGCAGCTTATCAGGTATTAGCAGATCTAAGCACCATATAAGGTATATTCTTTTGTTTTATTTTATTTATTTTCTTATTTATTTTAATTTTATTTACCTAATCTTTTAACATATAAGTTTTATTTATTCATTCTTTTAACCTGCATCACTTTTTCATTGTCACATTTGCATATGGGTCTATCGGAAACAACCTCTCTACTATATAGGGATAAAGTTGCGTATTATCAGACCTCACCAGACCTCGCTTTGATGCGAGATTTCGGACTGGATGTGATGATGATGGTTGCATAATTGATCCTTATACTTGAGATTATCAAGGTATCTCCTGTAAAAATTATTATGTTTTGATACTACTTATAATTTAAGATAAATTATCATAAAATCTCAAACTTTACCTAATTTTGTAATGCTAATTTGACCTTTAAAAAGTAGTTCTAAAATGCTCTAACTTTTTATTTGCCATATGTAATAAATCTTATACTTCAAACATAACCTTTTAAATAAAAAACAATTTAAATACCTCAAACCCTAAAACAAAATGACAAATTCGAAAGAACTCTTTTAGGATCAAAACTAACAATCTTTCTGTTTAACTACCTTAGATTCACGTGGTGAATCACATAAACTATTTCATGAGTTAACAAGCTTCTGGTATATGCCCAGATGACTGAGACTTGGCTTAGAAACTAATAGCCAGTGGATGTGAACCTTTACCTAGAAGGAGATATTTTTCAAGAACACATCCAAGTAACCTTTTCACTTGTAATAGCTCCACAAGATATTATCATCCTTAGGTTGTGTCCAAAGATAGTTATTTGCCAGAAATGACTTGATGTAACCTTTTCACTTGTAATAGCTTCACAAGATATTATCATCCTTATGTTGTGTCTAAAGAGAGTTATTTGCTAGAAATGGCTTGATGTAACTTGAATTTGTTCTTCAAAAATATCTCCTTTTAGGCGAAGGTTCACATCCACTGGCTATAAGTTTCTAAGCCAGGTCTAGTTTTAAATGAAACAACTAACATGAAAGGATTCTTCAAATGTGCTAATTGTTTTGATCTTTCAAAAGTAGGGTGGAAGATTCCAACAAACAAGCCTATTTTAATAGAATTCACCATTTATGAAGTTTTAAGAAGTTAAGGAAAATTCACATTGGACTTGATTTTAGTTACGCAATAGGCATCTTTGTTGCACTTATTAAAATACACCATTGTTGATTTTAGGATTTTAAAAAATTATATTTGACATATAATATTTAATCCACATATGTACACATGGAAAAAATAAATTTACCAACATAGTCTGCCACATCAACAGGATTAATTGAAAGTCTAATGACAAATTATTTTTGTGAAAAATTAAGAGTTAGAGCGTTTTAGTGTTTCGTTTTAAAGTTTGAATTAGTATTATAAAATTGAGTAAATTTTGAGATTTTTTATAATTGACCCTTCAATTATATGTTATAAGTATGCATAAGTAGGTCAAATTAAACTCTTTTGAAATTCTTAATATTTAATAGTCATGACATGTTACTAGATGTTAATCTTAATATAAGATGACATTTTTGTTGAAGAATTAAAGACAAATTAAAAGAATTTTAATATTTTTAACTTTGATTCTAATTTATAATTATTACCAACATATTAGGAACATAAAAGATAGTTTAAAAGAGAAATTTTAATTTAAACTAATTTAGGACTTAATTTTGAAGTTTAAGAAATTTTAGGAATAAAATATAAGATATTTAATTTTATTAAATTAAATTATAATTATAATTAGTAGTTTAATTTTAGGGTTAAATTCGTTGGACCTCCCCTGTGGTTTGACATATCATTAATGTACATCCTAATTTTTAAAAACTATCAATAAACCCTTCTTAGTTTTGGTTTTATAGCACAAGTCCTCCTTGCATTAAGCTTCCGTTAAAAACTCTAATTATAAACTCCAAAGCGCATTGTCTTCAATACTTGAAACTACATATGACATTACACAACGTCATTTTGAAGTATAGTTAAGGTTTGTAACAGTAAGTTAAGGACAAGGGAACATGTGTTAAAGACAATACTATAGGAAGTTACTAATAGTTTTTAAAAGTCAAGAGGTACATTGGATTCAACATATTTTACCCTTTATCTTAATTTGGGAGAAACCTAAAGCCTTTTTATATAAACATATTTCTGTTCGCACTTGTATCCATATTCACCCTGCACTTGGATGATGCACTTGGTTTCAGCAGACTGAAAGAAGATTACCAACTTGATAATATCATTTCCTCCCTATGTTTACTGAATGATAGAAAATAAAAACAACATACGAAATTTGTTAATCAAAAAGTGTAATTTGTAACACTCCCACATGATGGCAAATGGTAACAAATCTTGCAGTTAACAATGCACTCACTTTGTCAGAGCTTTGGGAGGGGGAGGGAGATGCAGTAACCATAATGAAAAATAGATTATAACTCCCCTCGTATTAACTTGACATATCCATCTACGTGATGGCATTTCGCCAATACTAGGTTTTTTGTTTATATAGCTCAGGAGTCATCGTCCTCTGGATCAATATCTCTGACCTTCACGTCTGCATCTTCACCATACTGGATACAGTTGTCAATCTGGGCCAACACGTACTGTATGCTGCACAATAATCAAGCACAAGACACAACTCAATTATTTGTTCTTCCTCATCAAAATGAACATCTTAATGCTGGCAGCAGAGCAATACATTTCTCATGTTTAAACCCAAAATCTTATTTTCCTCCATATTTTGTTTCCAGTTATCAACTTGAAGAGCTTTTTGCCTTTGCTCATATGTTGACTAAATGAACAAATCACGCCACCAACTCCAGTGACTCAAAGCTTCATCATCGAATCCTACAACATTTCTTATGATTCTGGGATTCCAAAGTATATATCCCACAGATACAAGACTAAGTTTTCCTGCAGACTTTCAGACATGCTAGATACATCTACTGTACCAGTTGCCGTTCCAGAGAATACTACAGCAAAGGGACATCTGCAACTTTCTATATAACCTCTGACAGCCCATTATACAAACAATCAAATAAGTTTCACCAACCAACAGCTCACTGCATATGAATATTATCCCCTTTTTTTTTCAACAATGCCTAATATTGTAAAAAGAATATAGATCATTTCCGAAACTGCAAATGAATGATAAAATCCTCTCATCAAGAATGGACAGAGTACCTGCTCTCCTTTCTTAGGTCAAGCGGCACAAAGCTCACCATGCTATATTGATCAACCTAACAAACAAAAGTATTCATTGATTCTGAGAGGAAAACAAAATACAAAATAGCAACTACACTACAGATATTAATCATTATCCCAATTCATTAAAGTACCTATAGCCCTAAGGATTGAAATTATGTTACACCATCCCACACAAATCCCAGCCCTAAAGAAGTACAAAACCCCTTCCTTCCAAACCAACACACACTTTGTCATACATAAACAACCATTTAAAAAAGAAAGTTAACCAAGGAAACAACGTAACTTAAATAGGTTATTTACTCACCAAATCGATCAAAGACTTGTTTAACTTCACAAATTGGGGAGCCATTCGCTTATTAAGTTCTGACAGCAAAATTTGAGGCTCTGGATTCAAGTAGCTAGGACCAGCAAAAATACATGATAAACCAGAATAATATTTAGTTAGAATGTTTTTAAGGAGTCTTGAAAGAACAATGGAAAGATAAAGAACCCACTCTTCAATGTCTTTTTTGTTAGTAACAAGGTCCATCTTGGAGAGGATATTAACATGAGGTAATTCAAGTTGAATCATTGCCGAAAGGGATGCCATACAACCACTGATAAACTTTGTCACATCTGTGATAAACTGAAAAAGGAAAAGGATACTTCTAAGTAATTGCATGTAAACAAAATAAAATGATAAGACCAGATCACCAAAGGCAAGCTGCAGGAAGCAGAAAAAGAAAAAGAACCTGTGAATCAAGCAAATAGACAGCGCAAACATTGAAGTTTTTCTTTTTCAAATGCTCCACGAAGTTTTTAAGCACAGGAACATGTGAAAAGAGTTCTATCTGGCCTGAAAGCATTTTAGAGAGAAAGAAATTAGTTCTTTTACATATCTTCTGGTGCAGATGTTACAAAAATTTCATGCATAATACATACATCTGTCTCTATAAGCACGCATACATGGATACCTGGGCAATCAAACACTAGATAGTCATCATCCAAGTAATTGTCCAACTCTTGTGTTAACCAATCATCCAAATTGTCTTCCAGTTGTCTAATTATTGAATTAAGGCCACCCAAAAGTCAGGGAAACAAAAAGAAAATAGAAGAATATGCTTTTCCATAACTATTTACCAGAGTCTCTAAATCTTTAGCTCCCAAGGAGATCCTTTTTATGACCAAAGAAAATTAAACCATGAGGAGCACTATAAAACATGCTCAGACAATGCGCCGGGTGCTTACATTATGTGCCATGATATTGAACAATCATTGAGCCCTTGTATTTAAAAATAGGTCCATGGAACGCAAAGAGGAAGGAAACAAGAAAGAAAGAAGCCCACGGCAACACATTGAAGGTATGGAATGTAAAATCAAGCATTATGACTACACAAAAAGGATACTCCATGCAGTAAATAAGTGCTCCATTGGGACCCAGACCAAGTTCTTCCATAACATCATCCAAAGAAATTAGTTCCCTAATATCTGCAAGCAAACCAATTTTACTACTCTCAATTCGAAGTAACGGGAGTAACAGATGAAATTACAGCCAGTTAAAGCAAGACTCTACTCACCCACATCCACGGGATAATCGAAATTCTCTGCAGCAGGATCCAGGTTAACAATATGTATTGACCTCCCAATAGCCTCACAGTGTTGGTGCAAACTAGAGCAGTATGTGGACTGAATGGAAAGACAAACATAATGAATTGAAGCATGCATATAACACAAATGTCATCCTCAAACAACTCGTTATCAAAATAACATGAAAGAAATTTACAGCAAAGCAAACTTTAAGAAACCATGATAGAAAAAAGAGGAGCTCCTTGAGTGTAAACAAAAGAAATTGCAGAAACCCAGAAAAAAGAAATCACCTTTCCACTGCCTGCAGGGCCAATAACAAGTTGTGCGTAGCCCATGATCAGCCTATTGATCGAATGTCAAAGAAAAAGAAACAGCAGCTTCAGTATCCACAAAGAGAACTGAAGACACGGAAGGAAGAGAGAATAGCCACGGCAATATAAGCAGTACACCAAACACCGATGGCGAACAAGTAGTTCAGGACATCAGAAGAAGCCATAAAACGCCCAGGTACAACATTGGAACAAAATAAAGGCCTGAATTAGGAAAAAAGAAATAGCAAAGGAACAGCTTCAAAACTCAAGGAAATTGGATTAAATAATGAAGAAAGAGTTGAAGTTGAAGACGCAATCTTAGGGAAGAGGGTTACCAGCTAACGAGAGAGAAGATGAGAGGGGGTTGAGAGAAGGCAGCAGGTCGTAAGATGAGAAAGTTGGAGAGCAAAGACCCCGCCAGGGTTTTCTTTTCTACTCTTAGGATTACAATACAACAACTACTACTTTAGATGACTCGAATTATTTTTATAATTTTCAAATATCTAATCTAATCAATATAATTTGTTTTAAAAATTAGTAGAGAACTGATTAAAAGGTATATACAGTAGTCCAAACACAAAGTTAGGTTTTTTATTTTAGTAGAAGGTCCGGAAGTCTCCCGTTCCGATTGTCCGGTTAGCCATACTTTCACCGAAACTCTGTTTATTTGCATTTCTACCCCTTCCCACTGATCGGGCTTCTTGTGTGAATCCCTTTGTTTTTCTACTTAATTAAACGACCTAGTTATCGGTTCTGGAGTTGCCATTCCATTGAATTTCTTTGCTATATTGCTCAAATCCATCAGACTAGCACTTGTCACTTGGCAGAGACCGTATCCGAGTACAAGGTAATCGATAATGATTCGGTTGTTTTTGTCGGAGCCTGACTGGAAAAGTGATGTCAGTGGAGGCAGCGATGTCGGCAAGAGGTGGATTTCTCTTTTGGAAGATTTGGGTTCTGTTATATGGTCACTGTTGACTGTTGGAGGTCGATCAGAAGCTCGTCTATGGCTTTGCAACACCATTTCAGGCATTACTTCCATTGCCCCGCACCGTAAGCGTGACTTGTTTGTCAGCTTATTAAGGGCTAGGACTAGAAACGAGGTTCTAGCTTCCCAGCTTTTTCGGATGATATTTGAGAGGAGGCCACAAAAAGTTGGTCTCCTTCTGGCCAAGAGAAGCTGTGTGCTTGAGAAGTTTTTTGATGGTAAGCCGTTCATCGCATTATACCTTTCATTTTAGTGCTTGCTTGGTTGATCTTCTCATAAGCAGATGGATTGTTGTATGTTTTACTTACAGGCTACATGAAGTAACTAGTACTGTGTTTCTGTGACGTACAAGTGGATTGTTCATATGTCTATGTGATGATGCAGGACATCCAACTCGTATTCTGCAATGGTTTTCACACTTTGCTGTTGGTGGTGGAATGGAGCCCAAAAAAGGCGCCAAAGCATTATCTCAATTTGCTTTTGTCAATCGTGATATTTGTTGGGAAGAGCTTGAGTGGAAAGGAAAACATGGACAGTCACCTGCGGTGGTTGCTACAAAGCCGCATTACCTCATGGATTTGGATGTGCTACGAACAGTGGAGAATCTTATCGATAATGTGCCTGAATTTTGGTCGTCAGATGAGTTTGCTGAGTCACTGAAAGATGGTAGTATTCTGTCCATTGATACAAATTTCTTTCTGGAGTTCTTCGTCTGCTTGATGTATGAAGAGGATTCAAGAGATGTGTGGGATGTTATTCATGAGTTTCTGACGGAGGAATCTTTTTCGTTTTTATGTAACCACCTTCTAATCACTCTGCAAGAGAAGGAATTACACAATTTTCTCGACTTACTACATAAATATTTGGACCCAAGAATTGAAACAGGAAATCCTGGCTACTCATCTTTGTGGCTAGAGTTCATACTTTCCAAAAACAATGGTTTTGAATTTATTGATCAACTGCTTCTCTTAAATGCTGTTATAAGTCGAGGACGGCAGCTTTTGCGGCTTGCACAGGATGAAGAGTCCCTGGAAGAACTAGAAAAGATCAAAGTTATTGTGTCCCAAATTGGCACCTTTTCAAGCAGTATTGATAGCTTGGTCCCTATGCTGAATGAGTGCTTCAAGATGAAAGCCATAGAAGCAATCAAATTCTTGGGGCTTCAGTCCTGGGTTCTTCACTATGAACTATCAGAGAAATGCCCAACTCCAGAATCGTGGGAATTGTTATTTTTTCATAATAAAATAAGTTTTCGAAAATCTGACAAGTATGAACTGATAAGTCCCAATCGACAGTCGGAAGGAAATGTTTCAGAGTTTGATGATGGATTATCAACTAAAAGAAAACACAGAAAGAAAGAAAAAGGAAAAAAGAACAAGAGAAGGAAATTTGATGATATGGCCAGCTATGACTATGAGGCGCCAGAGTTTGATTCATCAAACGAAAGGCTGGGTTTTCAAGCTGGGACAGGTAGTTGGTTGCTCTCTATTGATGGGTTTTCTGCATCATGGGCCAGTGTGAGTCACTGTCTCGAATAACTATCTATATTCTTTTACTGCAAGGTTCTTTTGCCATCACATACTTGAGTAATCTTACAAGAGTTAATCGTTATATCTTGTTGGTTAGGAGCTTCTTTTTTAAATTGCATACTTGCACCGAAGATCAAGTACATATTGTTTGATGTCATAGTATTGATATGGTTAAAATCTTGGTCAACAAATCATGTTATTAATTATTTCTAAACTGTTTTTATGCCTAGAACTTGTCAAATCACACCACGAACCAATGATTTTTTGAGTTGAAATCTAAATCTGGTTCTTAATTCTATCTGAAAGTAGGAGAATGGTTATGTCAATTGGTTGTTACAATTATATTCTTTGAGATTTCTCCATCTATAAGCTTCTGCTTTTTTTTTTATGATATCTAAATCTTGGTCAGTTTGAAACCTGATTTCAATGTCACACTTTTCTTCTTACTTTAGAACTATTTCTTATTCATTCTTTTTAGCACTGTCCAATAGTTATTTTTGGAATTGTTGTAATTAGTTTATTGAGGGAACAATGCATTGAGCTGATTATCTGACTCTGATGTTCTGCAGGCAGATTTGCCTGAATACCTCTCAAAATTTTGCTTTTCTACATGGATGAAGTGGTTACTTACCAGTGTGACTTAATTTGTGAGGATGAGTTTGGGCTTACCTCCAAGATAGGATGAATTGCACATTCTATGACTTGATTGCGCGTTCACGATGAGGATGAGTATGTATTTGGTCTTTCCTCCAAGGTAGGGCAAATTGCACCATCTCTTTACTTACAAGCACCCATTTTTTAGATACATCAGAAAACGTTCCTACAAACCCCTTCTGTAACTGATTAAACGTATAATATGATAGAAGGGGTGCTATAAAAAGATTCTACCTTCTCTTTGAGTTATCTTTATCCATATTTCTTAACTGTTTTCCCTTCAGATGCTATTGGAAAAGCAGCAAATTTTAAGTTTCAAACTTTACAAGTTATAGGTGCATCAGCAATGTTAATGTATAAATTTCTAGTCTAGTGCCGTCTGGCAAGAAAACCATCTGTACAATTTTCATTTCTACTGAACCATCATCCTTATATTGACATCAATTGTTTTGACTCTCTGGCGCGTGTGCTTATAATATTGGGACTGGAAATAGTAGTCCGAGATGCAGAAGTCTAGTTTTTCCACGGTTTGGTAGGGGTATCTTGCAAATAGTGGCAGATTACATGAGGCAACCAAGCTTTTTGGGAAGAATGATTGGCTTAGGCTTTCAACCGTAAGCTCAAGGAGAGAGTATGGAAGTATATAAGAATCGACAGCTTCATTAGGACAAAGACCGTATCCTCAGTGGCTAATTCCAAGGAACCCGGAACGTTATTTGTTCCTGAGATTCTCACTGATATTGAAAGGATAAAGTAGCTATTCTTTATGAGCAACAGCATTCACTCAATTACATACAGCTAACTTCAGAAGAAATGAAAGCTGTGTAATTATTGTATTTGAATGTTGCTGTTATTCTTTAAGCCGTTCGGACTTGGAAGGCCTTGAACATATTGAGTCAAAGAAACGAATGTGGGCTAACTGATGTGGAACAGTGGTGCAACTTTTGCAAAAGGTGTTATTAATATTTTATTCGAAGACGTGAATTTATGGTTAAATGGCCACAAGGCTTACAGACTTTTGTATTCTGACGCTAAACAAACATCACTATTAATACTCTATTAGGGTAAGAAATCTATTAATAGTCATATCATATTAAATGTTTAAGTTTTAGCACTCGAAAATAACAACAAAAAGTTATAGTACTGCAGGTATGTAAAACGTTATATAAACCTTGGAGCTTGTTCACAAATTTTAGAACTTTGTTCAGTAGTTATCCATTCTAACGAGAACTTACTCATTAATTTTAAAACTTTGTCCAATAGTTATCCATTCTAACGACTCCATGAGGTATACAGAAAGGTAAAATACACATGGCTCCCACTACAAATGCTTTCCAAGGAATCGTATTTATGGGTAAGGTAATACTTCCCAAATAAATTATTGAGTTAAATAAGCTTAAATGCAGCAAGGTGGCAAGGTAGGTTCATTGTTGCATACTTAACCATAGAGCAATCTTATCTCATCCCGTCTACAAGGTATCAGCAACTGTAGAGAAGTGAACGACGGATATGGCCTCAAACCCTCAGAAAGACTCATTATCAGGCATCCATGTGCTGGTGTCATTGGCACCATCAAGGCCTAAAATGAAACGATAGGTTAAGGTCATATGTGATTTTACGAGTACTGTAATCATATGTTTAGCAGATGCACCAGCAAGAGGGAAAGGATCAAACATCTCTAGAAGAAATAGGTAATATAAATGCTAGACTGGGATAGTCCATTGAAATTGAACAGCATAATTCTTGAATGAATCAAATTATTTTATATCTTTCTCTCTTTGTCCAGTCATGGTTCAATGCCTTCCCAACATTGATGTTATACAATCTCCAGACCAATAGCATATTTAGACAGTTGCAATAAGTTTGGGTCAAGAAAACCGTAAATATTTCAAGTAGTCTATTTGATAGGGAAGAGTAGCATTAGTCGCAACTCCAAAATTAATCAATTTGTCCAACCTTGAACCAAATGCTAACCACTCCAATTGCAGATAGCGAATAACTAAATTGCATGGCAGAGGTTGTTAATGTCATGTTCCTTATTTGTTTTTCACAAAGCCCTCTGAATTCTAAGTTTACTAAATTCAAAGACTTTGATTAACAAGGAGTTTGTTTTCCATTCAAGTAAATGGCAATGGGATTGGGATTTTGCAATTCTATTTCCAACTACAAAGTTATATGAGCCAATCAACTGCATGAGAAATGCAAATTCAGAGACTAGAAAGTACAAAAACTACACAACCTAGACCATACACAAAATTGAGCAAGCCAATCTACAAAAGGAGAATATCCAGATATGCAGATATTTCAGAAAGTTTAGAATCATGGAAGTGTGCTTCACTGCAACAGCGCGGCTAGAACTGCATTCTTCATGATTTTTTTTTTCAAGTTTCAACATGAAAGATGTTATCTAGTGATTGAAGGCCATCATTCAGTTAGCAAAAGAAAAGGCCAGAACAAGCAAAATCATTCCAATGACACTCAGAAAGGAACTATTCAAAAGAGATGCTCCTGCAACCTCACCAAGCAAGACAATATTTCGCCTTCAAGTCAGGTTCCCTCTCAATAGAGTAATGAAGTGCAATCCAGGAAAAAGTAATCTTGCATGCCTTTCCATCAAGTTGTATAGCATATTATGCCAGATGCAACAAAGTCACACCGAATTCGGGCACTGAATTGTTTAATTTTGACCATTCTCATTAAGCTCATAAAAGATGATCCCAAGAGTTCATATGATCATAGGCTCATAGCAAGCAAACAATAGTGTGATGTATTGTTACAAAGTAGATGGTCAGAGAGCCATTTATTAGTTACAGTCACATGTTCTGAAGTATGATACTCTCATGATTTATAAATAGCAGTACCAGAGGCATTGGCATCCAATCTATCCAACAACAATGATAGCAGAAAAACATTCAGAACTTACCCAATGAAACATATGTTGGCAAGCTAATATACTGCGGACATGAGTTTTTAGAAGAATATATGTCATCTTGAATTATCGATCCAATCACACAGTCTCGAGGCTGTAAATGATTATCAGAATAAAAGTTAGAACAAAACTCAAAACCCAAGATATGCAAAAGTTAAAACAAAACTCAAAACCCAAGATATGCAGCACAATAATGAATTATATTATGAAAGTTTGACATATACCGCTCGAAAATTGAACGTGGCTTGTAACACCAAGTTTTTTAAATGGAAATTGATTGAGAATGAATTGAGTGGGAAAAATGAGACTTTTAAAGATAAAGCTAAAGCATGTTGAAACAACAACTACCGATACTATCACATTAACTTATACTTTACCTTGTGGCTGTGTAAACCATAGAGTAATCATATTATCCTCAAGATAACATATTCAAAAGTGTCTAACCTTTTAAGATTTTTTTAATTCAGTGTCCAAATTTTAAAAAAATTCAATTAAGAGATCAACTTTTTAAAACCTTAGCAATTCATTTTAAAACGTCAGCTTTTGCTGATGTCATGTTACATCAACAAAAACTGATGTTTTGAATTGAATTGCTAAGGTTCTAAAAAATTGATCACTCAATTACAAATTTTAAAAGCTTAGGTAATGAATTGAAAAAATCCTAAAATGTTGAGTACTTTAGGATTAGTTATCTCTATTATCCTCTAACCATTTTCATCCAACTGAATGTCAATTCCAAGTAATTGTGAGAATTCTAACCTTGAAATTTTTGTAGAAGCATAAATAAAGTTCCTCCACAGCACCGTTTGAGCAACTCACTGATGGGGTTGCATGGAAAGCATTCTCTATAGAGGAGATAATTCCCCCGAGAGGATATTTTTCAGTATTTGAAGGAACATAACCGGCTTCATTCAATACTTTCTGGAATAAAGCATTCAGAAACAGGAAGATAAACAACCAGTTAAACTGATATTCCAAATACAAAATGATGATGAATGCTAGGAAACTTGCACAGACAGGCTAGTATTTGAACAGTCAACAACAGTACAGCAATTAAACCAAGGAAACTAGGAATGTTGCCAAGGTGAATCCTAGAACTCTAGGTACCAATTTAGGTCACTGCAGGCAAATCGTTAAGCTCAGGCCTGGTTGGGGAATCAAGGGAAAAACCAGGAGGGGGAAAGTGGTAAGAAAAAGCTAGACAATCCGGGTTTGTCCTATATCACAATCTCTACTACCAGTTTTTTCAACCTTTCAAAGTATTTTCTCTTGATTGTTTATATTACGAAACATAGTTTGCAGCGAAATAAATCAAGTCTCCAACCAACATAAAGAGCCTTCCACACTTACCGTCACATTATGCTTGAAGTAAACATTGAGTGTTGTTGAAAAGTAATCATATTCATCTCGAAAAACTGGAAAGGAGCACGTTCCATGCTTCTCTACAAGTAAAAGTATGCTAATTATTATGTCCATATACATTTAGTAAGAAGTAGGAGATTTTAGAAGAAAAGATTAACGATCAAGAAAGTATAGCTACAGGCATTTTGCTTCTATGAAATTGCATAAAGGTACACCCCTTTGATCCACAAATTAAAGACTATCCCAAAATGTTTTTAACAAAACGTTATCCTACTAAATCCCATATGGTAACTCTACATTTAAAAAGGTCATCCACAGTAAATCTGGCCAGCGGAAAAGCAGTATTTCTACAAGATTGTCACATTTATAATATCCTAAAGTCATATGCATGTTCATATTTCCGGCCTTAGTGACATAATCATCTTGCTTGCTGGTTCATTACCAGATACAGTTATAACATGGCAACTACTCATCATCTTAGAAAAGAAGCACAATTAGCATGGTCTACTTACGATGTAAATGAAGTATTAGATCCAGGTTTAAATTGATGTAATAGTAGCCATGTGTCATGTTTTTTTTTTGGTTCTGTGTAGCATGTCCCCTACAACTAACGGGAGGGAAATACAAGGACTTGAGGAAAGATAACATCAGCAAATATGTTTGCTTCTCAGGAACTACTTGGAAGATGATATACTACCTCTCCCCCCCTCTATGCCGTCTACAACTATGCTATTTACATCCATGTGCATGCCAGGGAGTATTTAACAAGACTCATGGTGTAGTACTAGATAATACGCTTCCATTTATTCCAAAATAATAGATGAGTTCAAACCTTAATTAATAAATCACAGAAAAAGTTGAAGACTATTACCCCACTGCAAGTAAGAATCATCACATTCAGCCACCGCAAAGCAAAAAAATAAACCTATGTTAGTGCTGAAAGATGTTAACAGATCTTTTAATTTGAAATGAGTATGAGAAGAAATTTGACAGCCACCTCATGAGCCCAGAAAGATCCTCTCCCACCATGGCAAGTTGATGATGAATCACAACTTAAAGATGGCCAATACTTCTCTAGATCATCAAGCAATGTTGAGATCTGTGCAGTACAAAACCTTAGCAAAGGTAAAATGTGATATTGCTTTTGAAACAAGAACTTAACACATGATAATGATTTCTCAAAATGTATGGACGCTGGATAATCAACATATAATATATGGAAGCCAGATAATCAACATAAGTATGCACACATAAATGTGTTGATAAGATTCTAATATTAAATAACTACAAAAGGAATACTTTGAACAGAAAAGTACGAAACAGAAGTTCTCCTTAAGTATGATAGGATATATAGCACAAAGAAAGAAAAAACACCTGAGCTGTTCAGTTTTACATAATCCAGATCATAGGGTTACCATCATAGAATTATTAGCTGAAAATATAATAACAGTTTGAGACCTAGAGTAAACAAATAATCTAATATCAAATTTAAGATATGCCAAATTCTTTGTAGCTTCCACCACAGGCACCCAAGATCACCCGCTTTAGAGATTCACAACATGTAAATGACTCCAAGTGCACCAGATTGAAAGTAAAATAGGTAATGTAAATTGAAGAACAGGAAAGCAGCTACCTCTTTTTTGTCAAATTCTGATCTACCACAACATGCAGGCCATGATCCATCATTATAGTCAGGCCACAGGCCATCTGTCACACATGATATGTAAACTGATTAGCATGTTTCTTCCAATGCTCTATAAACCCACAACAGCAAAAAGGCTCAGTTACTACTCACTACATCACATTCATAATGCGAAGAAAACTTTAAGATGATCAAACAGTGAAATGGAGCCTTTAAGTTTGTTTTCAATCCGAAGTTTAGATACTTCCGAAATAGAAGAAATTTACTCAGTTTCTTGAAAAAGGATACCGTAAAATTAGTCAGCTATCCTTTTGTCTTCACAGTAAAGAATTGACTCATACAATAAGGATTAGCAAAAAAATAAAGGAATTGTACTTACGGATTGTGAATTCGGTTGGAGCATTGGAGCTGGATTTAAAAATAAAAAAATGAAAATCACCGAAAGAAAATATAGCAACGTCAGTTCCATTACCAGGATGATATGCCTAATTTCTGAAAAAAAAAAGGCAACACCTATTGCTCTAGGAAGGCAAAAACTTGGATATCGAATTCACGAATTGTACAGGAAGTGGTAAATTATTTTTATAGCTGCTATGGAAAAACATGATACCTTGGTGAAAGGTAGCTCATTTGACATTAAAGAAGTAGAATAAGGTGTGAAGTACCAGAAGAACTTGCCACACTCATAATAGTAGTAAACTAAGTGAAGTCAGTCGCCGTGATCCTGACCAACAGGTTCCTAATTTAACAAATTGCAACAATCTGAACGATAATCAAATGATTGGGTTTCCAGAGTTTCACTGGAACCTAAGTTCTGAGATACTGATCTAATAAAGACACGCGCTTTACACATATATCGAACTTTCAAAAACTACGGGAGTTGAATTCAGGGAACAAAATCGCTCAAAAACCTCAAAACTTTACTTCTTTTCTTGTCCTAAATTGAAAACTGCAAATCGTAAGAACATCCCGATGCCAGAATCAATCCCAAGTTTAAACCAAATAATGCATGCCTCTGACGAACACGCAATCAGCCAAGAAACCATACACCAACAGGAAACAAAATTATCAAGAAAAGGAATCCTACCCTCGACAACAAGCGTTCTGGCGGCAACAATGGTGAGTCCGATGGCAGTAAGAGCCAGGCCACTGCAGAGCCAACTTAAAGTAATCGAACTCTCTCTGCCCTTCTCTTCCGTCTACCTTCTCGATGAAGAAAAACGAAGCCGTAGCGAGGAAGACGAGAAGCAATATGAGATGGAGTAGAGCTCCAACAGAGAGAGAAGGCATTGGACGGATACGT
>JAOQML010000009.1:7382375-7402395 GCA_027568935.1 Erythroxylum urbanii | reverse complement strand
ACTGAGTAAGGTTGGATGCCGCGGTATGTCCCGCAAACATACGCCGCCGACCTAAGGGCGGGGTGTGGGGTCCAACATAAAGGGTATGTTATGTTTGGTGAGCACCAAATGGTGGCATGATGGAAGTTGATTCCTGTAATGTGGAGTTTGTTAAGGATGAGTTCCCAAGCATAGGTGAAATCAAAAAGGACCTAGAGTTGTATGAGTTACAACAAGATAATCTCGGTGAGGGGGAGAATTTAGTTACTCGCCAAGTCACTGAGACTTTTCCTGCCTAAGAGAACCAAATTGAGAATGGTTCTCAAGGGGATAGTGGAAATAGTTCTCAACATGATCAGGACCCCACATCTCTAAGAGATAGGGGAGAGATTCTGAATCAGGGCAGACAAATATAGGTCTTAAACTTTGAAGAAGTGAACGTGTAAGAATTCCTCGATGCTATTTTCAAATCGAAGAGGAAATATTCCTTTGTACTCCTTTGAAAATAGAAAAACCAACCTCTTTTTAAGAGGCTGTTGACTTACCTAACCACACAAAGTGGATGGATTCCATGAGAGATGAAATGGACTCAATGACAAGAAATAAGGTTTGGGAACTAGTTGATCTTTTGCCCCAACGAAAGTCAATTGGAAACAAGTGGGTTTTCAAGATAAAACATCAGGGGAATGGAACGATCGACAATTTCGAGGCCCGTATGGTAGCAAAAGGCTATACCCGAATAGAGGGTATAGACTATGAAGAGACATTTTCTCCCATGGTGAGATTTGCCTATATTCACTTACTTCTGGCTCTGGTCGCCCATTTAGACCTAGAGATGTTTCAAATGTTAATCTAGTGGCTCAGATTAGTTTTTAAGTAAAGCTAAATTCATGATTTGCATGGCATAGAAGAGTGACATGCCCAATTTAGAAGCTATGCTATGACACACATTTCATATTGTGTGTGCTATATAATGACCTACTTGTGGAGTGACAGTTAAATCCCTTTCTTTATCACTTTGTGATCCCATAGACTTTGGTGTCTAATTGAATGAAACCTTTTGACTTAGAACCTATAGACTTTGGTGTCTAATCGAATGAAACCTTTTGACTTAGAATTATGATATAAAGTCAAGGCTTGGTATTGCTACTTTAATATGTTTTTTTTAAGGGCTAAGATGTATACAGTCTAGCAGAGTACATTAAGAAAACAGTTAAGCTAAAATGGATTATCATGAGTGTCTAAGGAAGAATCTTTCCTTCATCGCCATATCAGCTCGGGCGATTATATTTGGTGTATAATCATATGATATATTTATGAGCATAAAGGGACAGTGTATGCGTTTGGTGATGTTTTGGATGATTTGGGGTATCATGAATATGTAAAAGTGTTATGTTAGTTAGATGGTGACTTAATATAACACTACTGGTCCTTTAATGGTTGCATGCCTTATTCTCAGTATGACATATGAAATTTTAGAGAGAAGATGTAACCAGTGGCTTATATGGTCGAGTGGGAGTTGTTGGAATTTATACAAAATGAACATCCACTTTGACAGTTAACAAAGGATTAGTTTCTTATTAACTTCTATCGGTTATTTTTGTCCTAATATAAAAGGAAGATTAAGGGGGTGGAAATGAATAATCACATTTGTTGCAATTATAGAGAAAATTTTCCTCCATTCTTCTTCACATGAAGCAAATCATCAAGGCTTAGAGTCTGGGGCGTGAATTCACGGTGACTCTAGTAGCCAACCGTGAAATGTGGACTAGCAAACAACAAATCGATCAACCGTTCACACTAAGGTCAGTCCTTATAATTCTTCACCGTAAGTGCTTGCCAATATGGTACCATATTATGCCCATATTCTACAATACAAGAGCAATAAAGTATCGTATTTATAACTCGTATTGGTGACGATTGTTACAGAAAATTCCAAAGAGGTAGGTTAAGTAATATAGAGGCCAATATGGCCTTTTGTTTGACTAGTGTTGGTCAAAATTTTTAGGATTTCAGGCATAAGAGGAAGAGATAGTGAAAAAGAAAAAGACAAAGAGAACAATTGAAGCCAACAAAAGCAGATGGGATTAAGAAGGGGGCAATCTTGGAAAAAAAAGCAAGATGTCCATCAAGATTCATCGAGAACATTAAGAATTTAAAATCTATGAGAATGATTACTTATTTCTTTTGTTCTTTCTTGTTTGTTGGGGGGTTTTTTTATTTCAGTATGAATTAATTGACATATGGATTTATATGTAATGAATCCTAGAACCTATTTGTTGAATTGATTTTTTGATTTGATGTAATATTATAGTTTCCTTGAGAATTATTTATTTTTTCTTATTATATTAAATTGAAATAACAAATGCAAAAGATTTAATATCAATTTTCATATGTAAGGATTGAGAAATTATATATATGGTTAGATCAAAGCATGAATAATTAGAGTTAGATGGAATCTTAAAGATAGTACTACATAAATCTTTTAGGTTATGACCAAACCTATTGTGAGAGTGCATTAATACATTATTAGTGGTTTTGATTATAAAAACATTTCAATTAATCAATTTAAGGATATGAGCTATATGTCTTGAGAAAGTATATAATTATAAACTCAGAATTTCGACTAGTCTAAGAAACTAGGATTAAACATTAAACCAAGGTAATTTTGAGAATAAGAAATGTTATAGTGAAATTCATCATTTGAATCTTATTTATCTACTAGTTGTTTATTCTTATATATTTCTTTGATCTAGTGATTCTTATTTATTATTTTTGTTTATTTAATTATATCTCTAAATTAAACATTGTTTTATGAGATTAGATAATAGAAAAATAGTTAATACTAGTACTTATTTTCTTTTTTTGAGAAATATAAAATCACAATCAAGTTTTTGATCTCATTGCTGGGGATTAAAATATTAGGAAAGCTTTACTTTATTAATCTATTCACCTTTTTATTTTTATATTTATTTATTCATAGAATATTATCTTGTGTTTATGGCTACATTTTAGGTCTAAGTTCTTTAGTGTATGACTAGAAGTAGCCCTAAGAACCACTTGAGTCAGATCTAGAAATGAAATGGACTTTATATGAGAATCAAAAAGAGAAATTTAATAGTTCAAATGCAGCTACAAGACATAATGGCAAGTTAGGGAACAAATTGCACTATAAGGGACTATTCTAGATCATAAATCACTAAATTGAGTCTAGCATTACTCAATAAAGAGTAGAGTCTAATAACTTCAAGATTAAGCCTAATATGATTCAAATGGATCAATTGTTAGTATAATTTGATGGGCTGCAGAATGAAGATCCAAACATGTACATTCCAAAGTTTTTAAAGATCTAAGATACTTTTAAACTTAATGGAGTTTTAAAAGATGCCATTCGATTAAGGTTATTCCATTTTTTCCCTGGACAAATATAAATCATGCCTTACGTCATTGCCTCTAGGATCAATCACCATGTAGAATGGTTTGTTTGAAAAAATTTTAGTCAAGTATTTGCTTCCATTATAAATAGTAAAACTTAGGAATAATGACTTCTCCTTTCAACAATTAGAGTGTGAGACATTATATAACACTTAAGATGTACCCTTCTTTCTGAACTTCAAAACTTTTATTTGAAGATGAGCTTACATCAATAGTGTAACCTAAAAAAGGTGACTCAATTTAATATGAAAAATTTCATAAAAGCTCAGGTAGTTAAACTACTGGATGCATAAGTTATTTACCCTATTCTGATAGTTCTTAGGTGAGTCCTATACATGTAGTATCAAAGAAAAGAGGGATGACGGTGGTACTAAATGAAAAGAATGAGTTGATTCTTATAAGAATCATCACTGCTTAAAGGGTGTGTTTTGATTGTAAGAAGCTTAATGATGGTACACATAAGAACCATTTTTAATAACATTTCATTAATCAAATACTGGAACAACTATTATGGGACATGTATAACTATTTATTGGATATACTATCTGGTTATTTCAAAATTCTTATAGCCTTAAAGGATCAAAAGAAGACAACATTCTCATATCCATAGAAATTTTTTGCTTATCAACAAATGCCTTTTGGTTTATACAATAGACCTGCTTACTTTTTAAAGGTTCATGTTGGTGACATTTGATGAGTTAGTCAAGAATTTCATGGAGGTATATGGATGATTTTTCTATTTTTGGTGATTTCTTTGACTTACGTTACAAAACTTAGAAATAGTGCTTAAACAGTGTAAAGACACTAACTTAGTGCTTAATTGGAAGAAATGTGATTTTATTTTATAAGAGGGAATATTTTTAGGTTACAAAATATCTAATAAAGGTATAGAGGTTAATAGAGCTAATATAGAAACTATACAGAAGTTTCCCTACCAATAATGGTAAAGGCAATTAGAATCTTTCTCAGACATACTGGGTTTTATAGGATAGTTGCCAAAGATTTTTCCAAGATAGCTAGATCTCTTACCAAATTTCTTAAGAAAGATGTTTTTTGATTTTAATGGTGAGGGTTTATATGCATTTAATGTCTTAAAAGAAAAATAGCTAATTTCCCAATCATAGCAGCATATTGGACTTTTACTTTTGAACTCATGTGTGATGCTAGTGATTTTAAAGTTGGAGAAGTGCTTGAAAAATATAAAGATAAGCATTTTCATCTTGTATACTATGCCAACAAAACCTTAACGAATGCATAAGAGAATTATGCAACTATTGAAAAAGAGCTACTTATTGTAGTATTTACATTTGATAAATTTAGATCTTACTTTATTATATCCAAAATCATTATCGCTGATCATTTAGCACTTTACTATATTTAAAGCAAAAACGATGCTAAACCAAGACTACTTAGATGGGTTTTATTGTTATAGATGTTTGATCTTAAGATCAAAGATAAGAAAGGGGAAGAACCTAGTATTAAACCATCTATCTTGTTTTGAGAATCATAACATAGAAAAGAAAGTTAAAGAAGATATAAATGATGCTTTTTTTTAACAAGTAGCTTTATGTGTTTGATGTGGATGCAATTTAGTTTACTAATCATGATAACTACTTAGTTAATTAGGTTCTACCAAAGGGAATGACACGTTAACAGAAGAAGAGATTCTTCTTTAAAGTGAGGAATTAACTACAGGAGAACTTATACCTATTTTATGTTTATACATATCAAATAATTAAAAGGTGAGTACCTTACCCTAACATGATTAGTGTGTAGGAGCACTACCATAAAAGACTAGTTGGAGGCCATTATTATGTAAATAGGAAAATAAGAAAGATTTTAGAACCATACTTTTATTGGCCTACATCGTATAAGAATGCAAAATAGTATATGAAGTATTATGATAAGAGCCAATGGATAAGTAATATTTCTTATAAGGACAAGAAGCGCTAAGCTAGCATTAATGTGAGTGAAGTGCTTGATGTGTGGGGCATTGATATCATAGGCCCATTTCTTGCATCCTTTGGTAACAAATATTTCTTAATTATTGTTGATTTTCTCTTAAAGTGGGTTGAGGCTCAAGATTTGCCTACTAAGATGCTAGGTAGTTATTAAATTTGTGAAGAAACTACATACACATTTTGCTGCACCTAGAGCTATAATAAGTAATAGAGACACACACTTGTGTAACCATCAATATGAAGAAGTGCTTAAACGATTTGGTGTTACACATAAGTAGCTACCCCTTATTTTCCTCAAACTAGTGGCCAAGTGGAAGTGACTAATAGGAAATTAAAATGGATGCTAGAAAAGATTGTAGAGCACGATAGGAAAAACTGGTCTTTGAATTTAGATGATGCTTTATAAGGCTATAAGGCTATTTATAAAATGCTAATTAATACATAAATTATAGGTTATTTTATTGGAAATCATGTCATTTGCTAGTGGAAGTTGAGCATACAGATAAAGGCATATTTAAAGTCAACATACACTGAATGAAGTTATATTTAGGGGAGATTCTCAAGAATTTTAGGGAGATATCTATACTCTCTATAATGTTGTTGACAAGTAGAATGCTTAAGTAAGAAGTCCAATTAAAAGACTCTTAAATAAGCACTTATTAGGAGGAAACCCATTGATTTAGATGTGTTCATTTAAATTTGATTTGTTTAGTAATATTTTAATATGTCTTTGATTCATTTTGGTGTTTTATGCATATGTTTTGAGTTAAATAACTTTTAAACTTATGGATTGAAGTATAATTTGAGAGTTTTTAATTTTCTTCTTATGTTTATTCCTCTTGAGATTAGTTCCATTCGAGTTTTTCAAGATAATAGGTAACATGTTATATAACACATGTCTGTGTTTTCTCCATATTGAAGAACAACTAGATGTCCATAAGGAATAGAGAGTAACATTATAAAACATGGTACCAATGCTACATTATGTTTTTTTTTCCTGTATTCTTAAACTCCCTTACATGTTTGAAACTTGGGTTTGGTTCTCTAAAGAAGCATTGTAAAATAGTATGAAACATAGGCATAACATGGTATTGTGTAGCTCTTATGTTATACATCCAAGTTAAGGTATGAGATACAAGCCACCAGGCCTGCTCTCTTATGTAATCTTAGATAAAATCTATCCTTTTGTGTTCTAAAAATGGACAAAACATAATTTCACGTTATCTCCCTATTTAAAAACCAAATTTATGTAGGGTTAAGTCCATTTTGGTGCAAAAATGAATTTTAATCTTTAGGTAACACTGTCAAAACATAAGTAGTGTTTTAACTATGTTTGTTATATGATGTCTCTATTTCTTTTGATGTTTGTTCACTAAAATAATACAAGCCTATTTTGTTTTATGTACTCCCCATGTTTAACCAACACTAACCATACCCCTCCTATGTCTGCCATCTAACAAATATGGTTCTTTGTCACTATCATAATATTCTCATGTTTGCTAAGCAACGAACCATTTTAACCTCATGTTAAAAAAAAATATTTATGTGAAATCATGTATGTCCTATGTTCAATAGCAATATAACCTTTGACTAAGTGAATACAATTGAATTTTTTTTCTAAATTTCTTATTAGATTTATATAAAAGAAATTCAATTTTCTTTAATTTCTTAACCTAATTTTTTTACCTACCTAATTCAATTCCATCACATTTTCACTCACTAAAAATAAAATTGTAAAGTTTTATAACGTATTCTTCAAGAAGCACCCAATTCTATAGATTAGGGATTTTAGGAGAAGTTCAAGCATCTTCTTGTAAATTTTCATCCTCAATTATGTTGAATTAAAGGTATGTTTTTACTTTTAGCATTTACATTTCATCTATTTCTCACTATTGAATGATTGGAGAGTATGTGTGAATTTTAATTTAGAGATATTTGAAGATCAATTGTGATGGACTTATTTTAGGGTTACATTGTTTAAACTAAAGCCTAAATTTAGGTTACGAAGTGTTATTTGATGAATTAATAGATTTCAATTGGAAAATGAGGATTCTCATAGTATGACATGTCATTGCTAATTATTTAATGGGATTTAGATGCTTCTTTATGAACTATAATTGCTAATTTGTTTAGATGAAAATTGGTTAAAGTTAGGATTTGAGAAATTTCTATATGATGATTGAATTGAAGAGTTATTTCTTGATCACATATTACTTTCATAATAAAAGTGAATTGAAATTGTTTTTTTTTATTATGAATGGATGTGAGTGGGGTTGAATATTTTAAGGGTAAATTTTTGTATGATGATAGTGAGATATTGTAAGTATAAATTGTCGATTAGTAAGTTAATTAGGACTTAATTTCATATGAGGACATTTTAATTTTATTATTTACTAAATCCTCGCTTGAATTACTCTTAATTTTTGGTGTTACAATAGACTCACCTTATACTATTGAATTTATATGAAAATGTGACAACATGGTTATTATGATTGTTGGCTTTTTTCCCCCTTTTTCAGGTTACATTATCAATTAAGATGTATGATAGATATTGCACAGAATAAGTGAGAAAAAGAGCAGCCTTGTTGAAAGAAGCACAAAAATGCCTTTTCAAGCTTAAGGGAGGTTTCTTATAGGGAGCTTGAGTTCTATAACCTGCCTACTGAGGATATCTCAATTAATGTACCAACCAGGACATAACTCAATCTTCCACTCTTAAATTTCATAATTGAGCTCTAATTAAAGTGATATTAGGAAACAAAGAAATTCAAGGTGTTATGATATATAAAGATAGTCTTAAGAGAGCTAAATTTATAGACAAGTGTATAAAGGATGATTAATTTTGATGGTTAGTTATAATGCTTTAAGATCTAAAATCTAGTGTATTGATAGCCAATCTTAGATTCCATGTGTATGTTCTAGGTGATGGAGAAAAAAATTACTTGGGATGATGACTTGATGGTATGATTCCTTCAAGAGGAGTCAAACATAATTTCAACTACAATCAATTTAGCATCCATGTGAGGTTTTATACTAAGAAGCATATATGTAATATGTATGTTGACCAAAATAAAGTTGATTAAGACTCTTCAAATATCCATGTAGAAGTGTATTAAATGTTGTGGCATAAGTGAAACTTTATTCACCCATGTTGTCTAAAGTTTCTAGATTATGTTTTCCTATCATGAGATATAGGCACAAGCTTCTTATCTATTTTTTATAGGCACTTTATGATAACACCAATGTAATGACCTATTAAGACTTATTATTCTTACACTGTATAAGATAATAAGTGTGATGACAATTGGAGAGTGCATTCATTCAACTTATAAGAGGCTATTTATATTGGTCAAACTTCAGTGCAATCAAAATTGGGTTACCTATAACCATATCGCAAAGAGATTGGGAATTGTAGTTAATGAGAATAGTTTGATGATTATTGTACTTTTTTAATCAATTTGGACATTATGAGGGCTACGAAGATTATAAAACTATGTGTAGATGCATATGGACAATACTTTGTACTGATAAGAGAATTAGAAAGAATATTGGAGGATGTGCTTATATAGAGAAATCATGTTAAGGTTAGGGAACAACAAAGAGCCCCTACATTACCTTTTTCTTAGAGCATTTTGAAAGTACACCTACCACCCATGATGAAGTATATAGAGAGTATTTGCAATGGATAATATGTATGTTAATGATGTTGACACATCATCCAACTATCAAGATACCACCATTACCAATCCATCCATCATAGTTTATAGCTGTAGAGTTAGAGATGGAGATCGAGACATATGAAAAGTGTGAGCTACTAGTTACAGAGCCATCACTAAGCAATTTAGTAGATATGATGTCTATTTATGTCGTGGTGAGATCTAGGGCAATAGTACTATATGTGACTCCATTTAATTTGACATCAAGCATTCTACTAGCCTAAGATTGATGTTTATCACTATTATTATTGTATTTTATTTTTCTTTTAATTTGTGTGATATCATGATTAGGTAGGAAAAAATTTAGTCAAAAATGATTATTAAGGGAAAGTAACAAGTCTTGTAATATTCTCTTATTTTGTGTTAGGGAAATTCTAGTTCTCCTATTTTGCTTTTCCTTTCGTTGTTTTTTATTTTTTATTGTTTTTACATGCTAAGTATATTGAGGACAATGTACAACTTAAGTGTGAGGAGAAATTAGGTGTTTATGCTTATCAATTTATTATAAGTAACTTAATAGGAAGCATTTTAGGGAAAATCTTAAACTTTAGAAGGATATTGTTCAACATAATTCATTATAAGTTGTTATATTAATTTGGAGTATTTATCTAATTAATTATGAGTTCATGATTATGTTTATCATAATTTGCTTCATCAATTATGAGAATGGGCTTTTTTAAAAGTTAAATTAATTATATTAAAATTAAAAGCACGCTAAGCCTTACAAAAGTATAGGATTTTTTAGAATGGATATTTGATTTACGCTATGATACTCTTTGTATAATTTGAACATATAATTAACTAAATTGAAAGTGATTTAAAGTATTTTTAGCATCTCAATGAGTTTTTTTTAAAAATGAGTGAACATTAATTAAATTCACTTAATTGTCTTCAAACCAAGTGAAAAGGTTGAAGTTAAAAAGTGATACTAATTACCATTTGAAATGGTATCCTAATTGATAATCCAGAGCATTTTCGACAAGGTGTTTACTCTCGTATTAAAAGGTTATCTAAATAATCAAACAAGCCTCTAAATGCTAGTGTGTTAATCTAAAGTTAGTGTTTTTTACTTTTTTATCAATAAGGCATATCAAAATATTTGAAATTTGAAGTATATCAATTAGTTGAATTTTATAGATTAAATTTAATTTTGAAAGATTATGGAGTGAATCAAATCAATTTATAACTAAATGAAAGTACCTAAATTTCTACGAATTTGTTGAGCTTTGAAATTGAATGGATAACGAAAAATCACGATTAATGTGATTGCTTTATTAAATTCTTACTTGGAGTTGCCACTTATTTAATTTATGAGTAATGAAATTATTTTTTTTAGAACAAAAAATGCTTAAGTGTGGGAGAATTTGATAAGTGCTAAATAGCTGTATTTTTATCATAATTTTCAGAACATTATGCTTATGTTTTGATGTTTTTTAAAGATATGGTGTTTAAAATGAAATATTTTGTTTTATATCTTGTTTAGTCCCTCAATGATAAGGAATAAATTTAGGAAGATTTGAGTTAAGCTAGAGAAATTTGGCATGAATTTTGACTAAAGACTTAAAAACATGATACTAACTTAGAACCATGTTTCATTCCCATATTTTAACATGGCTTATTCTATTTTTGGGAGAGTTTACTATATGAACAAATGCAACACTAATAAGGACTCATGCTCCTATCATGTTTAACACTAGGTCATTTTATTTTCTTGAGTGTTAGCTGAAAGGAAGAAGTCCATCAAGAACACCAAAAAGATCCACAAGAATGATTTTTTATTTCTTGTGATTTTTCTTATGTATTTCAAATTTAATTTGTTTGAGGATAAACTAATTGAGGTATAGATCTAGGTAGTATAAACCATATAATCTATTATTTTGAATTGATTGTTTGATTTAATGTAAAACTAATTTTCTTAATAAATATTCATGTTTACTTATTGTGATAAATTGAAGCAGGAAACACATAAATATATATATAAGGAATAAGAAATCATATTTATGATTAGATCAAAACATTAATAATGAGAGTTGCATGGAATCTTAGGGATATGACCATATAAATCTTTTGTGTTAAGGTTAAAACTATTAGAAATTTATAAAGCAAATTAATGCATTTTTAGAGGTTTTGATTAAAAAGAGATTCCAATCAATCAAAGATATGGGCTATACATCTTGAGAAAGAATATAGTTGTAACTTCAGAATTCCTATCAATATAAGAAACTAAGATTAAACACTAAATCATGATAAATTTGAGCATAAGAAAGGTTTTAAGGTTATTCTTCTTTATATGGATCTCATTTTCTACTTCTTTATGCTTATACATTGCTTTTATTTTATGTCTTATTGGTTATTTTCGTTTTTTAATTATATCTTTCAATCAATCATTTATTTTATTATATTAGATAATAGGAAAACAATTCGTACTAATAGTTATAATCCTTGTTGGATAAGGATTGATAGTCGAACTCATTGAAACTAAACTACAGAAAATGGTAAGTTCATTTGCCTTAGTGATTTCTTTTAGTATTATTTTATATTTTGAGAAATATAAAATCATAATCAAATAAAATGTTTTTATTTTTTATTTGTATTTATTACATATGAGTTGAAATAACTTTCATTGTTTTGTTGTTATGAGCATATATGTTTAAGAGAAAATGTTGTAATCATAAATGATTATATTGTATCCTCATCAGGAAATGTAGTTATTTAAAAAGACCAAAGTCTAACACTTTTAGGGTGAAATTCTAAGCAAGAAACATATTGCTTGCTTTAATCATATAAATTTTTAACAAGCTACTCATATGGAATGTTCCACCTCAACTTTTAGTTTAAGTTATTCTTTTTATTGTATTTTTTAATTTGTTCGTATAAAATTGTTCAAACTTATTCACACTTATCAAGTTAGTTATGTATCACATTTTCACTTTAACCCATCTCATGGAAAAACTTGGAACTTTAGGATTAATGCTATATCAAATATTCTTTATAAAATTGACATTTTTTATGAATAATTTATAGATTTATAGACCAAAGGCTATATATAAGACCTAATTCAATAAGCTAGAGTAAGAACTCGTCTAATAAGTTAATCGATAAAGATAAACTAATGTTAGTTGGGATGTTCTTAGAATATGAAGGGAACAAACACCAACCATCTCTATAAGATGAAATAGGTGAGAGATTGGATCTTAGTTTATAAAAATATGAATAATAATAGTTGATAGGTGATCCTGGTTTTTCGGTATGTGTAAGTTCTAATTAACAACCTCGATAATCCGTAAGCGTATGGTGTAGTACTTAAGGTGTCGATCCCACAAATCTAAGGCTAAAACAATTTGCAGCAATTCAAAATGTAACAAAACTACGGCAAGAATTTAATTCAATCATGCATAATAAAGTAGCAGTTGCAACACACACTCAAGAATCAACTTAAAGGAACTATCAATTAAGAGAAAGGAGAATTTTTACCTATCTTTAATGCTAACCTAATCAATTATGAATTATCAGATTATTAGTCTTAGATGATCCTAAGGTTGATTACTCTCTTTTGAGTTATAACCATTAACCCTAAATTATAAATCCTGTTCATATTATAGAAATTTGCAATTTCTCAATTAACAATCTATCCAAACCCTAATTAGATATGAAGTTGTCCAACAAACTATCGGGAACCTATGCGAGATCTCTCTTCACACAATTACTGATTTAATTTCTCGTTCTTATTAAATCACATAACTCTTGTTAACCTAATTCAATTATTTTTCATTTGATTCACCCTCTCAGACTATTACCGAATTATGTAATCATAGAAATCAATCACAATAAATCTAATAATCATAAAACAATCAGAGTTTATTAAATCAAAGATAAAAACCCGAAGGTCAGTATAGAACATCTCATCATTCACAAATCCTATCATCAAACTACTATTCCCAATTCTATACAATATTAAAAATGGAAAATAACAGGAAATACGATTTTGGATGGAGACGGGAGGCAGAGATGTCGAAAAACTCTAAATCTAGGAAATACGTCGATGTCAACTTCTTCTCTACTTCTTTCTTCCTTCTTCTCTTTCTCAATCTTTCGATGAACTCACTCTAGGGTGAACTTCAAAGTGGATGATGCAAAAAGCTCCTCATCTTGTTTATCTTATTCTTTATATATCTTTTGTGTTTTGGGTAGCCCTAAGGTTTTTTCGGGATCTGAAAGGTCCAAAAACTCCCTCGAAACTTGACGTTTTTTAGTGACTATGCGTCTGGCCGATGAAGGCCACGACTATGGCCAGCAACCTTTTATGTTCTAGGCAGCCCCAGGGTTTTTCTAGAGTCCAAAAACTCCCTCGAAACTTGACATTTTTTAGTGTCTGTGCGTCTGCTCGACGCAGACCACGACCGTGGCCCATATTTGAGCCTTCTGTCACGATCATGGCAAGCAAGCAATGATCATGAGTCGTGTCTTGGGCTTCTGTCACGATCGTGACCTATTGTGCCACAATCATCGGTCGTTGTTTCAGCCCAAGTGTCTCCGAAACTTCTCCATTCTTCGATGTTAACCCTAAAACTCTAACAAACATATCAAGGTACCTAAAAAACATAATAATTAAGCTCAAAGACTTGTACTAACCCCTAAAAACCCGTAAACACAATTAATTAACGAACTAACACTATTCTAACCTAAACATATACTAAACGATTAAGTTAACAATTAAATGAATATCAAACTAAGCCCTAAAACATGATGTAATTCACACTTATCAATATGAGAGTCAATATTATTTTATATTTACATTTTTCTTCTATTTATAGATAATGCACTTAATTCAAAATTTACAATACATATCTAATTTCACAAGTCATATATATAATGAACGTAATTCAAATACAATAAAACATATGTCAATTCATACCCTAGATAAAAAAACTATAACATAAAATAAATGTCAAATTCTTAAAAAAATTTAATATTTATCAATCCATTTTCATATGCTCTACCATAAAATGCTCCTCTATTTTCATGTGGACAGTTCTTATCTTCTTCAAAATCAAGAACCACAAAATCTATAGGAATACTGAACTTGTCCACTTGCATTAAAACATCTTCCACTGTTCCAAACAGTCTTTTAATAGATTGATCAGCCAAATGAATTAACATCAATATTGGCTTGACCTCACCTAATCCCAACTTTTTGAATATTGATAAAGGCATAAGATTAATGCTTACTCCTAAATCGCACAAACAATTTGTATATAACACCACACTACTATAGAGTATATACCCGAATATCCAGAAGATATTCAAGAACATACCCTATGACAATGGCATGTTAAAGCAGACTTATACACTTACTATAACATTATATAGAATAACTCAAAACTTAAAATCTCAACTCTTTATTTCATTTACAAACATAATTACACTGTAGTCATTAAAACAAATATTTACATTACCAATACATTTGAGAGTTTACAACTCTTTATACACAAATTCTATATGACATAAGAAACTACATAAATATAATCTACAATTTCTCAAATGTCAGCTGACTGACCTTTGAGCCATATCTTAATTTCCAAAATGGTCCTATAATGTATCTTAGGAACTAAGTCTCCTCTCTCGTACCTGAAAAGCCATGTTGCAATTTTGATGAGTTTTGTAAACTCAGTGAGAAAACCTTCATTGATGAGCTCACTCATATCTAATATATAAATATCGCATAGATAACCAAGTTCACAACATTCCTCATCTCAATACAACATAATGAATGTCACACATTTCATATACTTTTTTCAAGCATATTTTACTCATGCATATCCGAATCAATCACATTATCAACAAATACATAAATATGACATTATAATATTATAACAATTTTAGAAATGATTTCACAATTATATATGTACAAATGTATATGCATATGAGACTCTACTTCGTTATTATTTGTCATGACCGAGCAACTTTTACCGTTCCATATCCCTTGTAGATATCGACCTCTTTTTAGATGTTGTCTCGTATCTATTGTGGATATCGGGATCATTAATCACGGAGCTAATGACTTTACATGCATAATTATGAGCTTTAAGCTATTTCAAACTGGCTACTCTAGTCACAACGCCTTTATCTGATTATGCATATTAATGTGATGCATCAAATCACAAAATATGCTATCAATAACATTTATTTATGATGCACAGTTAGTTCAGATGTTCATCGGACCTAAGTCCGACATTCAACAATATGTTGAGAATACAGATAACTTTCAACTTCATAAGCAATCAGAACATTTCCAATACATTCACAAATATCAAACTCCTTGGACTATTAATGTCTAGAATTGTCACATACAAATCATTAATAGTTCAATAATTGGAAGTTAATAGAAATAAATCAATCCTAGTGAGAACATCTAGGTTACTCATAGTACGCTCTAGATTACGCTATTGCCTGGATGGTCCGGCAATGTCTGAATTCAGTCGATTGACTAGAGCATCCAAAATCATTCAATACACGTAAATTCACATTACAAAGTCGATTAATCAAATTCATATTCAATCATGCACATATATTTATGTGCCATGTTCAATGCATACTCAATGACTTTCCTTGGTATGTTTCCTTAAATCACAATTCATAATCATTCAAACATTGTCACTTGGACATGTCTTGTTTACACTCAGGTTTACTCCTCAATTAACTTATTTAATCTAAATTCATCAATCAATCATTAAACTAGTTCATATCAAGCCTAAATGCATCATAGGATAATACCTTATCATTATTTGTTTCATAAATCACTTAAAAGACAACATTTTATGTTCAAGCCTTGCCCACGATCGTGATGGACATTGCCACAATTATGATAGAACCTTATGCATCAGGCCACGATCGTAGGGACTCTAACACGTTTATGACATAACCAAATTTTACCAGGCCATGATCGTGCCCTACATTGTTTCTCCCCATTCTATATAAATGTTTCACACTTAGGCATATCATTTACACTTCAATTTTCCAAAATTCATGCTTAATTATACATCCTCATTTAGGCCTGAATTATACTCCAATTCTAACTCAAAATCATTCAATTGATAGTTCAGACATCATGGTCTTTCATGCATCACAAATCAAACTAGAAATTACCATACATTATCATGTATATAGTCCGAGTTCTTTCTCAATTCAAGAACACTATATTAACATCCTTCTTTAGCACCAATCCACCTTCATTAGACTTTAAATCCAGACCTAATTCATTCATAAATCCACCTATAATGCATCAGCTACAACATTAGCTTTACCAGGATGATACTCAATTGTGCAATCATAATCCTTCAACAATTCAATCCATCGTTGTTGTCTTAGATTCAACTCCTTCTAACTCAACAAATATCTCAAACTCTTATGATCGGTGAATACCTGAAATGTCTCTCCATACAGATAATGTCTTCAAATCTTTAAAGCAAATACCACTGCAGCCAGCTCGAAATCATGTACCCGATAATTAAACTCATGAGACCTTAACTGTCTCAATGCATATGCAATCACTTTACCATACTGCATTAGAACACATCATAATCCCTAGTGCGAAGCATCACTATACACCACATAACCTCTAGATCTAGATGGAATAGCTAACATCGGTGTTATAGTTAGTTGATGCTTTAGTTCCTCAAAACTCCTTTGACATTCATTATTTCATCTAAAAGGTACATTCTTTCTCAAAATTTTTGTCAAAGGGGCTGAGATCAGTGAAAACCCCTTGACAAATCTCCGGTAGTATCTAGCTAATCCAAGAAAACTTCAGACCTCTGACACATTTCTCGGAGCTTCCCACTTTATTACTACTTCAATTTTCCTTAGGTCTACATGTATGCCCTGTCTAGACATTATATGACCCAAGAATACTACTTGATCAAGCCAAAATTCACTCTTACTAAATTATCATACAATTGCTTCTCTTTCATTACCTGTATGACTAACCTTAAGTGTTCAGCATGTTCCTCTCCACTTTTCGAATACACCAAAATATCATCGATGAAAATAATGAAAAAGTGATCTAAATAAGGTTGGAATACCTTATTCATCAAAGCCACAAAAGCTGCTGGGGCATTGGTCAATCCAAACGGCATCACTAAAAACTCAAAGTGTCCATACCTGCTCCTAAATGCACTCTTCGGTACATCAGCCTCTGCTATCTTCAACTGATAGTACCTTGATCTCAAGTCTAGCTTACTAAATACCTGAGCTCCCTGCAACTAATCAAATAAGTAGTTTATCATAGGTAACGAGTACTTATTCTTCACTGTCACCTGATTCAATTACTTATAATCAATACACGGTCTTAGAGTCCCATCTTTCTTCTTCATAAGTAAGACTGGGGCTCTCCAAGGTGACATACTGTTCTAATAAAGCCCTTATCCAACAACTCCTATAACTGAGCCTTAATTTCCTTTAGTTCCACAAGTGTCATCCTATATAGAGGAATGGATTTAAGAGCAGTACCTAAAACTAGATCAATAGTGAACTCTGTCTCCCTATCTAGGGGTAAACTAGATAATTTTGTAGGAAACACATCCAGAAAATCCCTAATAATAGGAATATCCTTTACTGTCTACTCAGTATGGGTATCAACTACATAGGCCAGATAAGCTTCACATCCACCTCGAATCAATCTCAAAGCACTCATTGATGAGATCAGTTTGGCTGGCACTACTTAACTAACACCTTGAAATATTACTCTCGACTGATTGGGAGATTTAAGAATTACCTCCTTAGTGTAGCAGTTCATCACAGCCTTATGTGTAGTGAGCTAATCCATACCTAAGATAAGGTCTATCTCACTTAACTATAATACTATCAGATCAGCTTTTAACTCTGTCTGATTAACTCAAATTATACACCCTTTACACACTTCTCCTATCACTGTAGTACTACCTATCGAAGTACTCACTTCTAATCCACATTTCAACATCTCCCTATCACAATGCAATTTAGATGACAAATGCAATGTGATGAATGAATGTGTAGATCCTGGATCTACCAATGCAAATGCTTCAAATTGAAAGACATTTAACACACCTACTACTATATTTGGGGAGTTCTGAGCCTCCTATCTGGTGATAACATAAATCTTGGCCTGAGACTGTGACTAATTACTTTATACCTCAATCCTGATAGTAGGACCAGTTGAACTCACTATTCCTTTACCTCTGCCTCTACGTCCTGATCCACTTGCTCTACTTTGTTGGACAGTTGTCTAAGTCACTGTTCCTCCTCTCATTCTAGATTGTGGTCTGAAAACTATGGGACAGTCTCTTATCTGATGTTCAAAGGAGCCATGATAGGTGTGCATTAGGATATATTTTTTATAGGTAATTAGCATATGTTTTCTTGCATAATGGTTGTTTATCGCTCTAGTTTAGGATTTAGATTGCATGTTTTCATTAAGTTTGATTTCCATTGTTTTCCTATGTGTTGGATGCTAATTGAGGGTAAGAATTGCTTATTTTTGTGTAGGAAAGAAGAGGAAGCAAGTTAGAGGATGAACAAGAGAATATAGAAGAGAAGACAAGAGGATTGCATCTTGGATCAATTCCCACATTCGTGGGAATTAAGCAAATTCCCACGGACATGGGAAATCACAACAGAAGGTTTTTGTTTGTAATTCCCACACTTATGGGAATCATGCAGATTTCCACTGGCGTGGTAATTGTAATCTGAGGCAATCTGCGAGGCTTCATTAAACCTAGGATTTTTGGACTATAAAATCAACATTAAGCCTCCATCTTTAAGGAGAGATGACACCCACCTGTAGAAAGACCATCCTTGGGTGAAAAACACATGTTTGGAGCATCAAGGAAGGATTGAAAACAAGAATCATCATCATGATTGGGCAAAATAGCACACCAACACAAAATTCTAGATTTTGACAAAGAAGAGAGAGTTTTCTTATTGATTTTCTATCATTTTAATCTCTTCTTTTCTTTGTAAAGATGGATTATTTGAACGTTGATAGTGTTATGGAGACTATGTTAGGTTAATTTTATATTAGGGATTGCTTTTTCATTATTTTGTCAAAACTCATGTTTTATTGAATTGAATGAAGTGTCTTTGATAATTATTATTCTTAATTTTCATCTTGCAACAAATCGAGAGAGTGAGTGAGATGAAAATAGTGTAGGATTGTACAACGAGAGTTGGCGACCTATAGACTAGCACTTATTATGTCAATTGGATAATTATAAGAGAGATCTCAATTAGTCAATTGGTCATCCATAGGATAGTGTAATAACTAGTTAAATCGATAGAGTCATTGGGTAGGTTGAGAGATCGTTCAATCGATTCCCTTTAATTCAATTAGGGACAAATAGTTACACCTTGAGAGAGGGTAATTAGTATATTCGAAAATCTAGGGTGAGACACAATTCAATCAATAAAATATAAGGGAGATAAAATTACGAAAAAGTAATCTCTAGCATTTAGATCCTTGAATTTAGATTTTCTACAATTGCGGTTTTGTCCATTGTTTACGTTAGTATTTTAATTTTAATTTTAATTTCTAGATTAATAGCATTAAACAATTTTATTTCTTAAATAAAGTCTTTTCTAAATTAAGTAGTGTCTGGGCATCAATTCCTATGGGATCGATATCCGCTCTTTCTAACTACAAGTCACGATCCGTTCATTGCGGTTCTTGAGCGTAAAAGAAGTAGATAGGTTTTACAATCCATCAACAACCCACAATGAAGGCAAGCTCCTGACAACTTCCAACATTCCCCATTATGTTTCTTCCCACAGTGTTCACAGTTAGGTAGCTGTCCAGATACTATACCTCTACCACTGCCAATGTAACACCCCATTACCCTAGAGTACGTACCGGAACGCCCGTAGGTCATTCCGACACATAACCTAAGATAATGGAGC
>JAOQML010000009.1:7362768-7378871 GCA_027568935.1 Erythroxylum urbanii | reverse complement strand
TATTCAACTTGATAGCCTAGTAAATTTCTCCATACAAATTACAAATAAATAGAGAGAGAGAGCGAGTAACCTTGTCTTCTAACTATTTAATTAACATGATGATTGGGCAGGTTGAGAGATCGTTCAATCGATTCCTGTTAATTTGATTAGGGAGAAATAGTTACACCTTGAGAGAGGGTAATTAGCACATTAAAGGAGAGTTGCTTGTTGCACCAATTGTTCAGTCTTCCATTAATGTAGTTTAGGAGTTATGAGCAAGCATAACTAGTTTTTTTTTATGGTTATGAGCACTCTAAGGTATTTCAGACGAAGTAGTTATTTCTTACAACTTTTTATCTAGTTAAGAAAGCTATATTATTATCAACACATATAAAGAAAATATAAAGGCCATTCCCGATATGTATTTGAATGGCTCAATGGAATGATAATTTTCTTTATATAATAGTAACAAGTCATCTACAAATGAAAGCTAGAAAATATCTATCTTGCTATACTTGTAATGGTGTTTGAAACTTAGTAATCTTAAAATATTCAACTTGATAGCCTAGTAAATTTCTCCATACAAATTACAAATAAATAGAGAGAGAGAGCGAGTAACCTTGTCTCAATCCACATACAGCTTGGTCCCAAGTACTTTAATAGAATCTTGAATTGAAAAGTCTAGGTTAAGACCCTTATCTGGGTGAAAAGAGAATGATGTGATCTTCACTTTATTAATAGTTACTTCATTAATCAACTCTGTATAGAATTGGCTAGGATAAGATCTTGGTAAGATATCCTTCAAATCATCTGACAAAGGAGAAACCTCTTTATAAGTCCCAAGCAGCTTGTTGACATGTTCGTAAGTGAGTTCTTAGAGGCCTTCATATTCACTATTCTCCCTCTTTGCATTATTAAGTAGATATAATATTTTGTCTCTATTTCTTATAGAATGTATGAAATTGTGGTATAAAGTAGAGTTTCCTTTACCCTCCCTCAACCATTGAATTATGTATTTTTTCTTCATATAGGAGTTGTAGATCTCTAAGGTAGACATTTATTTCCTCAACTCATTGATCTCCTACTCCTTAAGTCTTTTATCTGTATGGTTGAGTGTTAACTACTCTTGAAATTTGTTTAAAGAGTGAAATGACTCCATCTTTTCCAAAAGTAAATTATTAGCTGACTCTTTTTAAATAATGATAAGTTCATATTTGACACCCTTTAACTTCTACATGCACTTGTAAGCTTGAGTACTATTAGCATCAACACCTAGTACTTTGATGATAGCATTTATAAAATAAGAATGCTTTAAAAGGAAGTCGAAGAATTTAAAAGGATATTTTCTTTTAACAAGAGATTCTTTTGTATGGATAAATATTAGAGAGTGATCTGAGGTAAGGTTGTTTGCAAAATTTGCAAAACTGAGAGGTTACGTTGAGAGCTATGAGGGATTTATAAACCATTTATTGTATGACCCAACTTTTAGATTGGTTACTGTTCCAAGTATAGTGATTTACTATATAGTTTAAATCTGCTAGCTCCAACTTCCAAGTTAGCTAAGGGAGTTCCTTAGGGTTGATCCAAGAATTGTTCCTATTAACTTAGACTTCCTAAAGGGATAAAGAAAAGTTAAAGTCATTACCTAGCATCTAGAGGGCAGAGTTAGTTCCCAAGGACTTTAGATCCCTCCATTATTATTTCTTATAGAATTCCAAATTTGAAATGTAAATCATTATAATAACTAAAACAAAATTAGACTCCTTACATGATTGTGGTATTCCGATGTGTGTAAGTTCTAATTAATAACCTTGATAATCTGCAAACGTACAGGTCGTTTATGTAGTATCTAAGGTGTCGATCTCATGAGAAGGGATAATCTAATCCTAAAATCTAAGGACAAAATAATTCGCAGTAATTCAAAATGTAACAAAACTAAGGCAAGAATTTAATTCAATCAAGTAACTCAATTCGAAGAATCAATTACAAAAATATTAACAAAGTAACAGTTGCAACCCACACTCAAGAATCAACCTAAACGAACAATTAATTGAGAGAAAGGAAAATTTTTACCTATCTTTAACGCTAACCTAATTGATTATGAATTATCAGATTATTGGTCCTAGACAATCCAAGGGGTTATAACCTTTAACCCTAAACTAAAAATCCTAATTAGATTATGAAAAATTGCAATTTCTCAATTAACAATCTATCCAAAACCCTAATTAGATCTAAAGTTGTCCAATAAACTATAAAGAACCTACGAGATCTCTCTTCACATAATTACTAATTTGATTAATTTCTCGTTCTTATTAAATCACCTAACTCTCGTTAGCCCAATTTAATTATTTTTCATTCCATTCACCCTCTTTGTCTATTATCGAATTATGTAACAGCAGAAATCAATCATAATAAATCTAACAAATATAAAACAATCAGATTTTATTAAATCAAAGATAAAAAACTCGAAGGTGAGTATAAAATATCTCAACATTCATAAATCCTATTATCAAATTGCTATTCTCAATTCTATACAATAATAAAAATGGAAAATAACAAGAAATAAGATCTTGGATGGAGATGGGAGGCAACGACATCGGAAACTCCAAATCTAGGAAGTACGTCGATGTCGGTTTCTTCTCTATTTCTCTCTTCCTTCTTCTCTTTCTCAATCTTGCAACAATCCTTTGTAGTGTTTTCTCTTAAAAGTGGCCAATGCAAAAGCTCCCCCTCTTCTTTTGTCTTATTCTTTATATATCTTTTGTGCTCTGGGCAACCTTAGGGTTTTTCTGAGGTTCGAAAAGTCCAAAAACTCCATCGAAACTTGACATTTTTAGGTGTTTACGAGTCTCCCGACACAAGTCATGATCGTGGATCACATTTGAGCCTTCTGTCAAGATCGTGGCATGTAGGACACGATCGTGGGCCGTATCTTGGGCTTCTGTCATGATCGTGGCATATGGGCTATAATCGTTGGTTGACTCCAATGGTTCTGTCACAATTGTGGCATGGCCATTGTTTCGACCTGAATGCCTCTGAAACTTCTCCATTCTTCGATGTTGACCCTGAAACACTAACAAACACATCAAGGTACCCAAAAAATATAATAATTAGGCTTAAAGACTTGCACTAACATATAAAAACACTTAAACAAAGTTAATTAACAAACTAACACAATTCTAACATAAACACATATTAAACGATTAAGTTAACAATTAAATGTATATCAAACTAAGCCCTCAAAAATGATGCAATTCACACTTATCAACATCCCTACACTTAAACGTTTGTTGTCCTCAAGCAAACAAGACAACAAACCCACAAAAGATCACAGAACACACAATGCAGTAATGAGACAATGGCTTCAACTTCATTAAATAAATTTAATTTTAAACAAAATCATTCGAGTCATTTCAAATCATTAACATGTAAAATCCATATCTTAGGGATTTGAACTAAATATACATATTAATCCAGACTCAAGTGCTAAATTGTTTACCTTTTTGATTACACACATCCATTAATAATTCTTTAGTCATTCAGACTTTGTAACTACTCCTAAGTGCGTTTTCATGAAAATTCAAGCTAATACAAGTTCGGTAGGTTTTTATTCAAAAACTTGTGAACATAGACCTAGTCTTTTTACTCGCAGCCAAGCATTGGTAATGAATGTCGATCTGGTTACTTAACTAAGTCATGTTTTTTATTAAGCTGCATGATTGGAACATCATTATAGCCTTTTTATATGAAGGCACACATTTATGATGCATGTCGATCCGATTACTCAGCTACATCACGTTCTTAAATGGCTACTAGCTTTATTCATAACTCGAAGGCCAACGGAATAATTATTTATTTTAAAATTAACAAACATTATTTTTTATTGATTTTTTATTTCCAATCTTATTGCTTTAGCTACTGGCTTTCATGAAAAATACTAGCAAAGTTATTTAAGTTGAGAGGCCTCAAATTATAAATGAATGTGACAATTTAGAGCGTGAAAAACTAACACTAAATCCTAATTGAGCTACATATTTAGCCAAAGATCCCCAATTCACTAATTATGTAAGCTAATGATTCTTCACAACTTAATAAACTATGTTCAAAATTAAATCAATTCCAATCCATCTAAGCAATTGACACATTCATACAATTCACAAAATACAACCTGATAACTATCTTATAATATGCAAAATCATATTTAAAGTAAAACACATAACCCCTCTCCACACTTGAACAACATATTGTTCTTAATGTGAGAAGGGGATAAACATACATATATAGAACGAAGAAACATAAATTGAAGTGAAACAAAAATAAAATAAAGACTAAATTTAAAAAGAAGGGGGATAAAACAAAGCCTCTTGGTGATGGAGGTGGGGATGAATCTGCTGGATCCCAAAGATTATTGTCTTATCTAGGAATTGCTTGAAAGAGTGAGGGAATTAGTCATCCCAGCTCAATACAAATTACTAAAGTTTTATTGAAAGCTCAAAACAACTTTAACTAAACCTAACGATTTTAATTAAACTACTAAACGTGCTAATTTATGGTCCTTAGCTTGACCTTGTATCCATGGAGGCATCTTAATTATTCAAAAAGAAGGAAATCACTTCCTTATACTTGGGAATCGCTCATCTGAGATATAGCTTGCAACGATGCCCATTGACCTTAAAAGGCTCCTTATTAGCATTTTCCAGTTTGAGGGCTCCATGATCGAAAACTTGATGACAATAAACGGTCTACTCCATCTAGATTTTAACTTCCTGGGGAATAGCCTCAACCTTGAATTATATAGCAAAACTGCATCTCCTACTTTAAATTCTTTTTGTTTAAGATGAGCATCCTGCCATTTCTTTACCTTTTCCTTGTAGAGTTTGGTGTTTTCATACGTATTATAATGAAAATCTTCAAGCTCATCTAGTTGCAGAAGTCTCTTTTCACCTACGTCTTTCTAATCAAAATTTAATGCTTTAATTGCCCAGTATGCTCAATGTTCTAATTCAACCGAAAAATGACAAGTTTTCCCATAAACGAGCCTATAAGGAGTTGTTCTAATAGGTGTTTTAAAAGTTGTCCTATAGGCCCATAAGGCATCTTCTAGCTTTATTGCCCAATCCTTCCTGGAGTTGTTCACCGTCTCTTCCTAAATTTGTTTCAGCTCCCGGTTGACAACTTCCACTTGGCCACTAGTCTGTGGATGATAAGGTGTAGTAACTCGGTGGTGCACTCCGTATCTTTTTAAGAGGGCATCAAAAGATCTTTTGCAGAAATGTGTGCCTCCGTCACTTATTATCGTACGTGGCACTCCAAACTGGTTGAATAACTGTTTAATGAACTTTTACAATGCCTTCCCATTATTGATTGGAGATGTTGCAGCTTCGACCTAACGCAAAACATATCAACTCCTACTAAAGTGTACATATTTCCCATTGAAGATGAGAAAGGACCCATGAAATTGATGCCCCATACATCGAAGACTTCCACTTCTAAAATGTTGGATAAAGGCATCTCATCTCTTTTAGAGATGTTACCTATTCTCTAGCACCGATCACATTGTGTTACGAAGGTCTGAGCATCCTTAAACAATTATGGCCAATAAAATCCACTCTCGAATATCTGAGCTATCATTTTGTTGGCTCTGTAATGCCCAACATACTGACTTTCATGATATTGCTTTAGGATTTCTAACATTTCTTCCTCTAGAAAACATCGTCATATTAACCCATTAGTGCATGCTCTATATAAAATTAGCTCATCCCATATATATCAGTTACAATCATACAAGAATTTCTTCTTTTATTGGTAAGATAAATTTGACGGAAGTTTACCACTGGCAATATAATTTGCAATATCGGTAAACCATAGTGTAGTCAAACTCTTGAGTAGCATCAAGGTTTCATTGGGGAAATTTTTTTTAATATCATCTCTTGGCTTGCACTCCCCTCCTTCCCGTCTGGATAAGTAGTCTGTAACCACATTTTTTGCTCCCTTTTTATCTCTCACCTCTATATCAAATTGTTGTAAAAGTAACACCCATCGAATGAGCCTTGATTTTGCATCTTTTTTGTTGAAAAAGTATTTTAATCTTACGTGATTGGTGAATATGATTACCTTTGAACCCAAAAGGTGCTGTCGAAACTTATTACATGTGTACACTACTGCGAGTAGTTCCTTCTCTGTGTGGTGTAATTTAGCTGAGGTCCTGCAAAGGTCTTACTGGCATAATAAATCATATGCAACCTTTTATCTTTCCTTTGGCCCAATACGCAATCTATAGCTTGGTCACTTTTATCACATATAACTTTGAATGGAAGTGTCCAATCCAATGGTGATAGAATTGGTGCTGATATTAATACCTCATTTAGTGTGTTGAATGCAGATATACACTTGTCATCAAACAAGAAGGGCATATCCTTGACTATAAGGTTTGTCAAAGGTCTTGTGATTTGCCAAAAGTCTTTGATGAATCGACGGTCAAATCCTGCATGACTTAAAAATCCTCACACACTTTTTACATTGCATGGTGGTGGAAGTTTCTCTATCACTTCTGTTTTTGCTCTGTCGACTTTGAATCCTTGGTATGAGATTTTATGCCTTAGAATTATCCCCTCTTACACCATTAAATGGCATTTCTCCCATTTTAGCTACCAAGTGTGGCTCTTCATATCTTTGAAGAACTCTGTCCAAATTAGTTAATCACATTTCAAAAAAATCTCCAAAAACTGAAAAATTGTCAATGAACACATCCATTATATCTTCTATCATGTCGGTGAAGATAGACATCATACATCTTTAAAATGTAGCCAGGGCTTTGTGTTGATTTGCAAAATAACTGCTAGTTTTACGCTTAAAAACTACAAGTGTATAGGTCCTGACTTGTAGTTAGAAAGCAAATATCAATCCCACAGGGATTGATGCCCAGACACCACTTAATTTAGATTAAACTTTGTTTAAGAAACGAAATTGTGTAATAGCAATAATCTGAAAAATTAAACTAAAATTGAAAGATTAATAATGAACAATAAATAATACCTAAATGCAAAAAATTGGATTTCAAGAATCTAAAGACTAGAGATTACTTTTTCCCTATTTTGTCTCCCTTCTATTTTATTAATCAAATTATATCTCACCTAAGATGTCTGAATGTATTAACTAACCTCTCTTAAGGTGTAATTAATTATCCCTAATCAAATTAATTGGAATCAATTGAACGATCTCTCAACCTACCCTATCTCTTTATCAATTTAACTAGTTATTAAACTATCCTATAGGTGATCAATCAAATTAGCCAAGATCCTTCTAACTAATAAATTAAAGTGATGATTGTACATCTATAGGTTGCCAACTCTCGTTGTACAATCCTACATAAATAATCTTACTCACTCTCTCGATTTAATTCAAGAATGAAATAAAATCAACAATCATTAAAGATACTTTCATTCAATTCAATAAAAAAGGAGTTTAACAAAAATAGTTCAAAAGCAATCCCTAAAACTAAATTAGCAAATCATGGTCTCCATAACATCATCAACACACAAATAATCCATCTTATAAAGATTAGAGGAAAGAAAAACACAAAAAATTAAATAAAGGAAACTTCTTCTCTTCTTTGCCAAAATCTGGAATTTTTGATGTTGATGTGTTGTTTTCCCTAATCTTGATGATAATCCTTGAATTCAATCCTTCCTCAGGACTCAAAACTTGTGTTCTTCAGTCAAGGAGGCTCTCTTTATATAAAGTTTTTCGTCCCTTCCACCATGGAGGCTTAATTAATTCCCTTCCAGAAACCCTAAGTTTAATGAAGCCCTGCATAAAATCTTGGATTATAATTCCCACGATCGTGGGAATTTACAATAGAGAGTCTCCTCTTCTATTCGCCTCTTTATACTCTAGCTCAATCTCTAAGTTTGCCAATCTTTCTTCCTACATAAAAACAATCAAATCTTACCCTAAATTAACATCAAACATAAAAGAATAACAATGGAAATCAAACTAAATGAAAACATACAAAATGAATCCTAAACTACAACAATAATCAACAATTACGCAAGAAACACATGCCAATTACTTAGAAAAACTTAGACTAATGCACAACTATCACATTGTAAAGTTCAAAAGGTATCCGTCTTTATGCAAAGTGAATATAGTCTTTTTCTGATCATCAGGGTAGATGAAGATCTATTTACATCTGGTCTATGAAAGGAATAAAATGAATGATCAGCTATCCGTCTGTTTACATCTGGTCTATGAAAGAAATAAAATGAATGATCAGCTACCCTTTCTATCATCTGGTCTATGAAAGGAAGAGGAAAATGATCTTTTTTAGTCACTAAATTTACTATAATTTATGCATACTCTCCATCTTGTAATAGTTTTTGTTGAAATTACTTCTCCATTATCACTTTTTATTACCATCATTCCACCCTTCTTAGGTACACATTATACTAAGCTGATCCATTCACTATCGGAGATGGGATAAATTATCCCTGCATCTAAGAGTTTGATTATCTCCTTTTTGACTACCTCCTTCATGTTAGGATTCAACCTTCGTTGATGCTCCCTCACCATTCTACATCCTTCCTCTAGGTTTATTCAGTGCATGCAAACATTTGGGCTTATGCACTGAATATCAGCAATCTACCATCCAATGGCTTTCATTCCCTTTCTAACAATTTCTAACACCTTACTTTCTTATTTCTTATTCAATTGATTGGAGATTATTATCAGTAACGTTTGACCTTCACCTAGAAAGGTATATTTGAGACGTTTAGGTACAGGTTTAAGCTCTAATGTTGGTGGTTTTTCTATAAAAGGTTGTATGGGTGCTTCGGTTCGAACCAATTTATCTTGATGCATTTGAACATCTGACTCCTCCATCTCATCGTCTCCTTTAGATTTAAGTTTCTGATACCCATTGTCTGTCTCTGCTTCCACTAACTGTACTTCTGCGATGCAACTCTCAACTTGTTCTTGCACATTTTGATCCATAATTTCAACCTTTATGCATGCACTGCTCGTTATTAGATTCTTTAAGGCCTTATTCATATTGAATTCGATCTGATCCTTGCCTATTCAAAGTGTTAATTTCCCTTCATAAATGTCAATTATACCTTTCCCTGTATTCATAAATGATCGACCTAGGATCAATGGATAGTTCTTATCTTCTTCAAAATCAAGAACCACAAAATCTACATGAATAATAAATTTGTCCACTTGCATCATAATGTCTTTCACTATTCCAAACAGTCTTTTAATGGATTAATTAGCCAACTGAATTAACATTGATGTTGGCTTGACCTCACCCAGTCCCAACTTCTTGAATATCGACAAAGGCATAAGATTAATGCTTGCTCCTAAATAACACAAACACTTTGTAAATTCAAATTCACCAACCACACATGGTATTCTGAAACTCCCTGGATCTTTCAATTTAAATAGCATTTGGCTGGTGACTATGAAACTTCATGTGATAGTTAGAGCTATCGTCTAATTATCTTCCTAAGTACGCTTCTTTCATAATATGTCCTTTAAAAATTCTGCATATTTAGGCATGTGTTCCAACGCCTCTACAAAGGAGAAATTTATCTGTAATGTCTTTAATTTCTCAACAAAATTTTCAAATTGTGCATTTAACTTATTTTTTTGCAATCATTGATGAAAAAGGATTCTAGATTAATATGATGGAGGTGTGACATAAGGAGGGTATTCGTTCACGAAGTGTTAGGAAGACTTTCCAAATTTCGCGTAGAGAAAGCCTTTGACAATTGGTGTACTTGGACCTCTAGATTGTGGATTGAAGAGGCTTGGTTCTTTATTACTTGTTTAAATTTTCCTTCCAGCTTCTTTTGTGCATCAGCTAAAGTTCTAAGCTTATCTAAAATCCTATCCAACTCAGATTCCATTGAGATTGGTTTATCTTGTTGGAAGCCTAATTGTCTTTGAGGTCTAAATTGTCCTCTAGCATTGTTCATCCAAGAGAAGTCAAGGTGATTCTTCTACCTAGGCTTATAAGTGTTGGAGTAGGGATTGTTGCCCCCTCCTTATCCATATTGAGCTCCCATATAATTCACTTGCTCTGGATTGCTTTCGTTCATCAAGAAACAGTCCACCGTATCATAGTCCATTTGTCCATATAGTTCACACTTAAGTTACACGACCTTCACCAGAGCTAAGGACGAGGCTTTCATATTGCTGAGCTGTCAAGTCAAGTTATCAATTTTACCTTGCATTTCTATCATTTGAACAATAGCTACAATTCCTTTTTGTTCATAGAATGTAGTAGTTTGTCTACTCAACTCGTTCGTTCATGGGCAGCTATTACTCACTATCTCCTTTATTAGCTCTTCAGTTTCATCAACCATCTTTCTCATCAGTGATCCTCCTGAAGCTGCATCAATCGTGCTTCTTGTATATGGGGTTACTCCATTATAGAATGTTTACAACAAAAATTCCTTAGGTTATGGTGTAGGCATTTCTATTTCAAATCTTTATATCTTTCCCATGTTTCGTAAATCAATACCCTATTGCTTTGTTAGAAGTTGGTCTTAATCAGGGAAAAATATTTTTCTAAGAAGGCAATAACTAGCTGATCTTAAGTCATAGCATTAGCTGGGTTGAGAGAATGATACCAAGCCTTTGCTCTATCTATAAGGGTAAAGGGAAAGAGCCTAATTATAACCACATCTTTTGACATCTGATGGTACCTAAAGGTATCACAGATTTAAAGGAAGTTCACTATATGTGCGTTGGGATCTTTGTGCTTTAGTCCATAAAATTGCAAGTTCTATTAAAGCATGTTTAGGAGGGCTAGTTTGAATTCAAACGATGGCGCTTGTATGAGTGACTTGGCTATTCATTGGTTAGCCGCATTGAACCCTAGTCTTATGAAGTCCATTAAGGTTCATTATTGACGTCCTTGGTTCGCTCTGTGGTCCAAACTGAAATTCCTCGGCCATTGTTGATTTCGCGATTTCTTCTTCTTTATCACGTCGAGCTTTCCTAAAGGGTCATTCTAGTCAAGTAATATCTATATCTAAGGTTTTAGTTGCGCGACTCAAACTTCTCATGACTCTTGTGTTCATATAAGAGCACGATTTTAGAAGAAGGAAGAAAAAATGAAAAACAAAAAATGAAAAACTAACTAAACGGCTTAAGCTAAAAAAACTAAACTAATCACCTCCTCTGCAACCATGCTAAAAACTTGATCATGGTTTTCTGATGTGTGTAAGTTCTAATTAATAACCTCGATAATTCACAAGCTTATAGGTCATTTGCATGGTACCTAAGGTATCGATCTCACGAGGAAGGATAATTTAATCCTAAAATCTAAGGCCAAAATAATTCGCAGTAATTCAAAATGTAACAAAACTAAGGCAAAAATTTAATTCAATCACGCAACTCAATTTCAAGAATCAATTACGAAAATATTAACAAAGTAGCAGTTGCAACCTACACTCAAGAATCAACCTAAAGGAACTATTAATTGAGAGAAAGGGAAATTTTTTCCTATCTTTAATGCTAACCTAATCGATTATGAAATATTGGATTATTGGTCTTAGACGATCCTAGAGTTTATTACTCTCTCTCGAGTTATAACCATTAACCCTAAATTATAAACCCCTAATCAGATTATGGAAAATTGCAATTTCTTAATCAATAGTCTATCCAAAATCCTAATTAGATATGAAGTTGTCCAATAAACATATTCAAGATCTCTCTTCATATAATTACCGATTTTATTAATTTCTCATTCTTATTAAATCACCTAACTCTTGTTAGCCTAATTTAATTATTTTCATTTAATTCACCCTCTCAATCTATTACTGAATTATGCAACCATAGAAATCAATCACAATAAATCTAATAAACATAAAACAATCAGATTTTATTAAATTAAAGATTAAAAAAACTCGAAGCTGAGTATAGAATATCTCAACATTCATTAATCCTATTATCAAACTGCTATTCCCAATTCTATACAATAATAAAAGTGGAAAATAACAGGAAATATGATCTTGGATGAAGACGGGAGGCATCAATGTCGGGCAACACAAAATCTGGGAAATACGTCGATGTCGGCTTTTTCTCCACTTCTCTCTTCCTTCTTCTCTTTTTCAATCTTTCAACAATCCTCTATAGGGTTTTATCTCAAAAATGGTTAATGCAAAAGCTAACCCTCTTCTTTTTTCTTATTCTTTATATATCTTTTGTGTTTTGGGCAGCCCAAGGGTTTTTTTAGAGTTTGAAAGGTCCAAAAACTCCCTCAAAACTTGACATTTTTTAGTCTCTGTGTGTTTACCTAACACAGGTCATGATCGTAGGACACGTCTGAGCCTTATGTCACAATCGTGGCAAGCAAGACATGATCATGGGTCGGATCCTAGACTTCTGTCAAGATTATGGGCTAACTCTAGTGCTTCTGCCATGGTTATGGGTCGTTGCTTCGGCCTGAGTGTCTTCGAAACTTCTCCGTTCTTCAATGTTGACCTAGAAACACTAACAAGCACATCAAAGTAGCTAAAAAATATAATAATTAAGCTCAAATACTTGTGCTAACCCATAAAAACACTTAAACACAATTAATTAACAAACTAACACAATTCTAACCTAAACACATACTAAACAATTAAGTTAACAATTAAATGCATATCAAACTAAGCCCTAAAACGTGATTCAATTCACACTTATCATTACACATGTGTTCACAATGAATAAATTAATTCGAGAAGGACTAGTTGACCAGATGGAAAATTGAAGGATCAAAGGAAAAAAAATCCTTCCATTGTAATACACATCATAGTTACTTAGGGAGCCTATCTCTTATTGAAGAATCAAAGTCCTTTCGACATAAACTTTTCTTTATTTTGGTTTCTACAAGACCAAAAAAAGTAGGATTTCTTAGGTATAAAAAAATCTTTAAGTTTCATATACTTATTAACGCTATTTAAACCTCTTGCACTCCATAATAACAAATTCATGTGGTTGAGGAAGAAATGGCTTTTTTCTTCCTAGTTTTCTTTGATATTTTTCTCTTACTAATGCTAAGGTCAAATAAGAAGTTACGAATCACTATAGGTGAGACATTTGCTTTACTTCAGTCTAGAAAAGTTATCAATGGATCCTTGGAGCTCTCTTAGGGATTGATAGGGGCAAGTTCTCCACTGGTATAAACCTCACTACTATTAGTTGTGATAATTAGGATTAGTTATTTCTCACTAAGGGATGATTTGGTTGCTTCTTTAAACTAACCTTTTGCATTTGCCTTATTTATGGATTCCACTATTGGAGCCTTATCATTACTTTGGATATTTTCAACAGAGAGTAAAGTCTTTCCATTTTGTATCTCTTTATGGACATTTTTGTCAATTAATAAGTGTCTTTGTCCTTTACTCGCCAAACCATTTCTTGGTCCTTTCTCTTTAGTTTCCACACATAGGTGGCTTTAAAATAGTCCCTCATTATAACTCCTCCTAATCTCATGATATGGATTTTATCTAATAACTTTTTTTAACTCTATCTTAATACAAACCCAAGCAAAGGAAATACATTTTAGGGTGGCAGTGTTTTCATCAAGACTTAAGGGCTTCCCAACGTATTGACTTTGTAGCTTAGGCCTTCCCTAAACTAGTACTCTAAAGGGAAACTATGTATGTTAGCTCATATTGGTATGCTCTTTAGTTTTGCCTTTATCCAGATTGAAGACAACACTCCATTTTATAATAATATGGGTTTTCCCTGAATGTGCCAGGGAGCTTGATAAACAATAGCAGAGTCTTTCAAGCTAACTTGAAGATAGTTATCTTTATTAACGATTTCACTTTCAAGGCCAAATCTATGCCAGTTTGAGTTTGTCTATTAAAGCACCATCGAATAAGCTAGCCATTTATAGAGGAAGTAAACAATTAGAGAAATGTTCCATTTTCTAGCTCCTATCTATATAATTTCATATGTAGGAGCAATTACATCATAAGGTCTATAAGAGCTATATATCAAAGTTTTATGAAACAATATAAGTCCCAACCACCTTGCTCTATGTGACTTTTTAGAGTTGATGCTTGGTTATCTTCTTAAGCATAATCATCTTCTTAGGTGGTTCAAAGCCTAAGAAAGGGGGGAAAACAAGACTTGAGTCGAGGATTGGGGCTGAGGTTTAGGAGTTGTAGAAGAGTTAGCTTGGTTATTGGTGTTCAAGTTCTCCATTACCATTAACAATTAAAAAACCACCAAAGGCTTGATGACAAGAAAAGTAGTAGAAAAACGAGAGGTTAGAAGAGGAAATAAGTTTGGTCAGGAGCATAATCGAATGTTGGGTTGGTTAGAGAAAAGGAAAGGTCTCACTTTTTAACCCATTTTTCAATCCCTCTTCAATTCTAAAATTATCATATGATGACATTCACTATTTTCTCAATATTGGAGGACTTGCTCATAAATTTTGACCTTTTTATTCTTTTAGCTCATTTACTCAATTCATTTTTTAACTTAAAAACTCATAAATAAATAAGTGAGAGAGATGATGATTTTCCCAAAATAATTAAGAATTAGATCAATTAGTCATTCCTTTGAGTCTTTCTTAGGCAACATTTTCATATGTCAATTTTATTCGTAAAAGAAAGCATACAAAAGTGAAAAATTAGAGAGATAGTGTCACTTGTGTAGTAAAGTGATCCATTTCAAACAAAAAATCATAAGAAATTTGAATGATTAACTTAAACAAATTGGTCTGGTGTGAGATACGTAAAAGTGTTTAAAAGAGATGGAATAATACTTTAGAAATTCTAATGTTTTTTTATTTATGAAATGAAAGGTATATTGAAATAGATGGAACTAATTACAACTTTGCAAAAGAGTTCTTAGATAAAATAATCTACTAGTCTAATTAAAGATCGGAGCTAAAAAAGGTGATTACAAAAGACTAAAAGAACAATTAAAAAAGCTATATGACTAAAGTTTCGAATTACACTAGACATCCGTGGTGAGTACTCTATAAACATCCTTGGCAAAAAGACACTCTCTTATATGATTGATAAGTTTATCGGTTAAGAAGTATATCTCTATTTTGGTGTCAATGAATTTTCGATTGTTTCATTTTATACATATGTTATAGATAGTCAGTAAAAAGGCAGTAAAGAAAAGAGTAACATTTGGAGCTCCTTTCTTCGATTTGCTAATGATCAATGCCAATAAAAAATCCTATTCGTATTGGTCACAAGGCAACGACAACAAGTGGAAAACATAATTCCAGATGGCTTTTGAATAACAACATTGGAAAAATAAAAGATTGCGATCCTCCGGAGCTAAGTTGCAGATAACACATAAGTCAGCATCTTTTCTATTTCATTGATGCATAGTTAGGATAATGAAGGTTGCTTTAGGACAAATGATGTTGTGCCATATGAGAGAGAACCACCATACTACCATTGAGTTATAAGAAATGAGTTGATAGCAAGATTTATTAGAAAAGGCGCTAATAAGTGTAAATTGCATTGTATTTTAGGGCATAGTTTAATATGTGTTTAGCTATTAATTCGATGATTTGGTATGTGTTTAGGTTAGAATTGTGTTATTTTGTTAATTATTTGTGTTTCAAGTGTTTTATGGGTTAGTACAAGCTTTTGAGCTTAAATATTATGTTTTTTAGGTACCTTGATGTGTTTTCTAGTCTTTCAGGGTCAATATCGAAGAATGGAGGAGTTTCAGAAGACATTCGAGCTGAAACAATCATATGTGGGCCACGATCGTGGCCTCCAAAGCCACATTCATAGCTTGCATTAGGCAAACATGCAGTCACTGACAAACTTCACATTTCGGGGGAATTTTTAGACCTTTCGGACCCCAAAAAGACCCCAAGGTTACCTAAAACATAAAAGACTATTTAAAGAACGTTAAAAGGAGCACAAAGGATCTTTTACATTAGCCACATTTGAAACCCTAACAGAGAATACTAAGAGAGAGAAGAAGAAGAAGGAAGAGGAAGAAGAGGAAGACAAAGCTGACTCCATGTACTTCCCGGATAAGGAGGTCTCTTGGCGTTGTTACCTTCCGTCATCTATTCTAAGTCATTATTTCCTTTTCGTTTTTATTTTATTTATGTATAGAATTGAGATGGATAGTATGATGATAGG
>JAOQML010000009.1:7338950-7362668 GCA_027568935.1 Erythroxylum urbanii | reverse complement strand
TTAATGAATAATAATATTTTAATTAAATATAATGTCATGTAATTAAATAATCATAGTAATTTAATTCACTATATTGTAATTAATTAATTACAATAATTTATTTCATTAATAATTATATTGTAAGTAATTAATTAAGTATCATACTTTAATTCATGAATAATAATATTTTCATTAATTAATATTTTAATTTATGTAAAATTTGTTCTTAATTACTTAAATTTTCATTAATAAAACTATTTTAATTAAATATAATGTAATTGCTTAAGTCATAATAATAATTAAATTAATTATATTGTAATTCTTTCATCGTTATTCAAATATTACAAATAAACTTAAATTACATATTGACACAATTATCAAATAATCAATAAATTATATATTTCCAATCATATTATACTCTAGGGGCATTTTCGTCATAGCCACTAGTTTTTTGTTCTGTCCCCTGCAACCAAACACATTTCTGTCCTCGAGACGGAGACAATTGTCCCCTGTAACCAAACAACTCACTGTCCCCAATTTCTGTTCCGTTCCGTCTTCAAATTTTCGTCTCATTTCGTCCCTACATATTGGAGACAGTAACCAAACAGACTGAAAATGACGGATTTCCTTTGCTCAAAATTTGTTGGGGAGCCTACTTTTGATGTTTCCCAGTTTCATTCTGGACGGATGTACGTTTCTTGATAGACGAGTAGCCAAATTAAAAACTAGCAAGTACAGAATTGTGGAGCGAGTAATAGAAATGCTTTACTTTCTGAATTTGAATTTCCACAGAAAATTAGAATGAGAAAAATTTTATGGAGACGCTATGTTCTTCATGTAAGCATTATATGGTAGAATTAAGCTGGTGCAATGGAGACCTTTTCAACTTCAAGGATGTACTCAAGAGTGGCGGAAGGTGGAATTTGCACACCATTACCCAAGTCTGCTCCATCATCTCCAAATCCCAAGCTAGGAGGAACTATAACTCTCCTTTTGCCTCCTGACTTCATTGATCTCAATACATATTCTATCCCTTCACACATCCCTTTAGTATAAGGCCTTGAAGCCATCACCAGAGCCAAAGGTTTCTTGTCTCTACCATATGTATCAACGAACACCTGTCCACTGTCTTGTACTTGTCCCTTGAGATCAATCACCACCAAGTCTCCTGGCCTAGGAGATGCACCTCCACCAAGTCTCAACTCGTAGTATCTGTGGGAAATGAATTCATTGGCTGTAAGCCTGATTAGGATTAGGTACATGTTTGAAAGGCTTATGGTGTAATTTTGAAGAACACGTACCTCATGCCGTTAGGTAATACTACCTCTTCTTCCTTCTCAACATTTCTGCAGTCGAGTAACTATCAGAAACTGGATTGACAATTGAAGTTATATGATGGGACAGGATATGTAGATTCGTTATATTTCCAATCAAGTCCATTTTACATAAAGTAACTTAAACAAACATTTTAACAAGTTGAATTATTTCCATGTTCCTCAGTGTGTTCTCAAATGCATTGTGATAACATACTTTCAGGCTACAGATTTACAGGACTGGAAACACAGTGCATGCCTTCAGGAAATTAGGGAACTAATACCAACAGAGCTCGAGCCTCAGCTACCTGATTTCCTAATTTTCAACACCTTGAAACTGTTCCTCTCAAAGTTAAATGAAACCAAACAATTAACGGAACCGCAAAAGCAGTGCTGAATCTATTTTATCTTAATCATTAATTGCATTTTAGTTTATCATAAGAAGATCAAAACCAGTTGGGCAACAGACAACAAAAATCATAAATACAGACCTTGTGTTTGCTTCTTCCTGGGACACTTCAAATCGGGTCTTAACCTGTTCTGAGATCACACCAACTGCGAGAAATGCAGCCCATGCAAGGCCCGCACCGAGTCCGAACCGCCTTGTTAAAGATGAAGCCACCCAGTCTGTAGATTCTACTTTGGTGGTAGTAGTTGTTAGCTTTTGTTGTTGCACTTTAACTGAGACAGGAGATGGCTGCTGCTCAGATGATGATTTTGAACTTACCCGTGGAGGAGAAGGTATGGAAGATTGGGGCTGTGACGGTGGTTTAGGAGGAGGAGGTAGTTCTGATGATGAAGAGAAGTGGTTAATTCCTGTCAATGGTTGAGCCAGAAAAGGTGAAGATGAGAAGAAAGATGCCATTTTCAGGCTCAAAAGATACAATCTTGTCTAGGTTATTATGCAGAGTTGTGTGTCCATTGAGTCTTGTAGTTGGGCCCTACCTTATCCTTTTCATGTGATGGATTAAAATTCATTGTTGAAGTTATTTATTTAGCTGTTTCGCCGTTTCAAATCTGAAATATGAAAAACTCTACGGCCTGCCTCGTTTATCAATTATATATGATCAAGTGACCTTGAACATAACATATATGGTTTGATATAGATGCTAAAAAGATAAGATTACCTTCTCATTCATCAAAGTTCAAATCCTAAACAAGGAGATAGGATTGAATATTTAGCAAAGAGGATCATAATATGGAAGAAAAATGAGATTAACGTTCACAATCTTGATGATCTAGCAATAAGAAAACTCCTGAACTTTGAGCAACTTATAAAGATATATGCAGTATGTGATGAAATGTGTATTTTTAACTTTAGTGTAACATTTCCCTCATTAAGAGAGTTTAATCTTAAGAAATAATTTTAGGAAAATTTAATATAATTCCTCAATTTATGTAATACTTCAACTAGTTTTGTTTGTTAATTTCTCTATAGTCTTCATTGGTATATCATTACAATTTATTTTAATTAAAATTGTACTAACGCACATCTTTGTCAATATTAATTGTATTTCATTTTCTAGCTTTCATTGTTGTTGTTTCCTTTGTTAAGAACTTTGTAGCCATTACTGCTATGTAATTGTGATTTATCTTAATTAAAATTGAACTACCTCATTCCCTCACATCCTAAAACACCTTTTACTTTTATCATTATATTTAAATTTTAATCAAAAATTAAATTGAAAATTGCATAATTCCCTGTCTCCATTTTCTTTCAACCTATTTCTCCTCCACTCTTGGATGGTCTGTTTATCTACCTTCATAGCTTACTAGCTTCCAACATCAGTAGTCAATACTATGTCTAAAGATTCATAACTTTCTAACGGCATTTTAATCTCTCCATTTATTCTCCCTTCTCACCCTTGTCTTAATTTACTATGTTTGGTAACAATTATTTAATTTTTCATTGACAAAGTTTCATCTTTCCCTTATAAGATATGTACCTTTTACCATATCCACTACAACAGAGAGAGACTTTCCTCCCCTACCTTCCCTCCCACATTCATTTCCCTTAGTCCTGAAAACCTTCAGTCCCTCTTCTCCCCAAAAACCTATAGTGTCTTCTTCTTAACCAAGAACATGGAAACAAGTTCATAGAGATCACTTTAACTCCTTGCTATAGTACTGTCCCCCATGAGTGGAAGATGAGAGGCGTATTGTTGCTCCTGAGTTCGACATCCTTAAAGATGAGGCAAGAAGTTAAGAATGTGCATTTGTGGGATTCTTCTTGGAGAAATATCTTCAACTTTCAATAGTATATAGATGGGCTCAAATTCATTGGAAGTTTAGAGGATCGTTAAAAGTGATGTTATTTAAGGAGAACCGCTTCTTATTCTCCCTTAACTCCTAAAAAGAAGCTCATAAAGTTAGTGAGGATGGTCCATAGCACATTATGTAAGTTTCCTTTCTATTGAACCTTGACATCTAGGATTAAGCTTGGATTAGGTTAAACAATTAAGTATTCCATTATGGGTTAATATACATAATGTTCTTTTGGAATATTGGACAACATAAGGCTTGAGTATCATTGCAAGTTTCCTTAAAAAGCCATTATAAACAGATGATAATACATCAAAGAGAACACAAATAGGATATGCTCAATTTTGTGTTAGTTTTGATCTGCCAAAGGATCTCCCTATTTATATACCTTTTATGAGGATTGTGGAAGATAACTCTCTATTAGCTTTGTTTACCACAATCACTAGTACTATAAGAGTTACTAAATTGGAAATTTTTTATGGACAAATAACTATTGATTTTAGTTTATCTACGCAAGTAGATAAAGCTCTCGCTCTTGAGGGTAGAAAGGAAATGAAGGAGCTCAGTCAAAATGATAATTTACGTTGCATAGTTCTCTTATAAGGGAAATGAATGCTAATCAAGTGAAGTTGAATGAGAAAGTGTAAAAGGATGATTCTAAGTTCTCTTCTCCATCTTTTATGTCCTTGAGTAATATAAAGGAGAATAATAAGGAGAATTTTCAAAAGAAGGAAATCTCAAAGGAGCATTAGAGGCAAAAGTTCCACGGTAAAAATTAATTTTATAACTATTGTGTTTATGGAATGTGCATGGAAAGAATACACTAATAATTTTCAAGATTGTTACATGGAATGTGTATAGGATGGACCCTAAAAACCTTTTATCTTAGGACTTTTGAAAACCAAGATAAGATTAAAGAATATCGATAAATTAAAAAATTTAGGCCTTGAGTGGAAATTCATCACTAATCACCAATCACATGTAGGTTACAACATTGATTTTATGGAAATGGAGGAGTTGGAGTCAAATGATCAATGTATATGAAGATTTATTTTATCTAGGAGGATGTCAAATCATATTGCTCTTTTGTGTATGGTTCTGATTTTGCTTTTCAAGGACCATTTTTGTGGAATAGTTTGAAAGGTATTCAGTAGAGGATTAGAGGTACTTGGCTAATATATGGGGACTTTAATTCTGCTTTTTAAAAATCTAAGGTTAAAGGAAATTGTAACTTGAATAGTTATTCCAAGGATTTTAATGAGTTTGTGATGTATTTAGGGATCTTTAATTTAGAATATATGGGACTCAGTTTCACTAAGAGTAACAAACAACATTCTAGTTATTTCATAAGGAAAAAAATTTCTAGAGACTTAGTTAATCTTAATTGGTTAACCCAATTCCCTAAAAGTATGGCAAACTTCATAGAACCGCCTTCTCTAGTCATACCCTTATCAAGGAAGGCGATATTATCTATAAGGTAAAAAGAGAATTTCCCTTTAAATTTAATAACTTTTTAGTCCATAACGAGGGATATCTTAAAGCTATTAAAAGATATACGAAGAACATTATCTTTAGAATAAACAAATTTATTTGAATGCAGAAATTGGAGGCTATAAAGGAGGAAATAAAGAAGCTTAATATGAAGAGAGGTCTTAGTACTAGTCAAGAAATTACATTTGCAAAATACTATATAGTTCTTAATTGATCGAACTGTTGACAATTTTATAGAGATACGGTTCTTTTAAGACAAGAAAAATTGGCCCTTAAATATTATTTGTAGGTTGTTAATAATAACTCATACCTCATTAAGTTGTGAGTCAGGGTCAACTAGATTAGAGATGGAGACCAATCTATTAAATTTTTCTTCAATTCCTTGATGTCAAGAAGGAATGCTAATAGAATTTGCTTAATTATTTTGCAAGATGGAAAAGTGATAACTAGGAAAAATGATCTTGTTGAAGATGTAAACTACTTTAATCATCTTATTGTATCCTCGCATGATTCATTTTCTTCTATGTAAATCTGAATCTCCTTTATCAATAAAAGAATTTTTGAAGGGAAGTTGAGTGACTTATAAGGCTAGTGGTTGACTCTTTATAAGGTTAGCGGCTAACTCTAAAAAAGAAAGAACTATTTATCGGTTTAATGGGAGGAAGGGTCTAGGCCCTAATGGCTTGAATGGTTGTCTTTTCCATAAAACTTAGGATGAGATAGGATCTATTGTCAAGGAGGCAGTGCATGAATTTTTCATCAATGGATCTCTTCTTAAGGAAATTAATAAAAAAAATGTGTGCCTAGCGTTAAAGTCTTATAATCCATCAATATTTAGCGAATCTAAACCCTTTGCTTGCCCCAACTTCCGCTATAAAATCAATTCAAAAATTACATCTTGTTGAAGTCTATTCTTAAATCTATTATTGATCATGGTTTTCTGATGTGTACAAATTCTAATTAATAACCTTAGTAACCTACAAGTGTATGGGTCTTGCACGTAGTACCTAAGGTGTTGATCCTACGAGGAGGTATAATCTAATCCTAAAATTTAAGGCCAAAACAATTCACAGTAATTCAAAATGTATCAAAACTAAAGTAAGAATTTAATTCAATCACGTAACTCAATTCCAATAATCAATTACGAAAATATTATTAAAGTAGCAATTACAACCCACACTCAAGAATCATCCTAAAGGAACTATCAATTGAGGGAAATGGGAATTTTTACCTATGCTATTAATTGAGAGAAAGGGAAATTTTTACCTATCTTTAACACTAACCTAATCGATTATGAATTATCAGATTATTGGTCCTAGATGATCCTAGGATTGATTACTCTCTCTCGAGTTATAACCATTAACCTTAAATTACAGACCCTAATCAGATTATGGAAAATTGCAATTTCTCAATTAACAATCTATCCAAAATCTTAATTAGATATGAAGTTGTCCAATAAACTATCAGGAAACTATGAGAGATTTCTCTTCACACAATTACTGATTTGATTAATTTCTTATTCTTATTAAATCACCTAACTCTCGTTAGCCCAATTTAATAATTCTTCATTCGATTCACCCTCTTAGTCTATTACCGAATTATGCAATCACAGAAATCAATCACAATAAATCCAATAAACATAAAATAATAAGATTTTATTTAATCAAAGATAACAAAATCCTAAAGGTGAGTATATAATATCCCAACATTCACAAATTCTATCATCAAACTGCTATTCCTAGTTCTATACAATAATAAAAGTGGAAAATAATAGGAAATACGATCTTGGATGGAGATAGGAGATAGCAACGTCACAAAACTCCAAATCTGGGAAGTATGTCGATGTCAGCTTCTTCTCTACTTCTCTCTTCCTTTTTCTTTTTCTCAATCTTTCAATAATCCTCTCTAGGGTTTTCCCTTAAAAGTGGCTGATATAAAAGCTTTCTCTTCTTTGGTCTTATTCTCTATATATCTTTTTTGTTTTAAGCTACCCTAGGATTTTTCTGGGGTTCACGAGGTCTAAAAACTCCCTTGAAACTTAATGTTTTTGAGTGTCTGGACATCTGTCCGATGCAGGCCACCATCGTGCTTTCTATCACGATCGTGGCAAGCATCCTAGGCTTCTGTCACGATTGTGACATATGGTTCATGATTGTGGGCTGACTCAAGTGCTTCTGTCATAATTGTGGCTTGTTATCCCACGATTGTGGGTCGTGGTTTCGACCTGCATGTCTCCGAAACTTCTTCGTTCTTTAATGTTGACCCTGAAACATTAACAAACACATCAAGGTACCTCAAAAATATAATAATTAGGCTCAAAGATTTGTACTAACCCCTAAAAACACTTAAACATAATTAATTAACAAACAAACACAATTCTAACCTAAACATATACTAAAAGATTAAGTTAAAAATTAAATGCATATCAAAATAAGCCCTAAAAAATGATGCAATTCACAGTTAGCAATATCCCCACACTTAAACGTTTGCTTGTCCTCAAGTAAACAAAAAAAACACATAAAGTTCACACAACACATAATGCAGTAATGATACAATGGTTTCAACTTCATAAAATAAGTTTAATTTTAAACACAATCATTCGAGTCATTTCAAATCATTAACATGCAAAATCTGCATCTTGGGGCTTTGAACTAAATATAAATATTAATCTAGACTCAAGTTTTAAATTTTTTACCCTTTTCGATTGCACACATACATTAATAATTATTTGGTCATTCAGATTCTGTAGCTACTCCTAGTACATTTTCATGAAAAGTCAAGCTATTACAAGCTCGGTAGGTTTTTATTCGAAAACATAATTTTTTTATTTACTTTTTGTGAACATGGACTTAGTCTTTTTATGTGGAGGCAAACATTAGTAATGAATATCGATCCAATTACTCAAATAAGCCATGTTTTTTAGTAAGCTGCTTAGTTAGAACGTCATTATAGCCTTTTTACAAAAAAGGTACACATTTGTGATGTATGTCGATCTAGTTACTTAGCTATATCACGTTCTCAACTGGCTGCTAGCTTTATTCATAACTCGAAGGCCAACAGAATAGTTATTTATTTTAAAATTAACAAACATGATTGTTTGATTGATTTTTTTATTGCCTATCTTGTTGTTTTAGCTACTCGTTTCCATATAAAAACTAGGGAAGTTACTTAAGTCAAAAAGCCTCAAATTATGAATGAATGTGACAATTTAGAAGGTGATAAACTAATAATAAATCCTAATTAAGCCGTATATTTAGCCAAAGACCCCAATTCACTAATTTTGCGAGCTAATGATTCTTCATAACCTAATAGACTATGCTCAAAACTAAATCAATTACAATCCATCTAATCCATTGACAAATTCACACAATTCACAAAATGCAACCTAACAACCATCATACTATACCCAAAATCACATTCAAAACAAATGCATAGCCATCCTCACACTTGAATAACACATTGTCCTTAATGTGATAAGGGGACAAACAAACACATAAGGAAAGAAGAACATAAATTAAAGTAACAGAAAAACAAAAATAAAAATAAAGTCTAGATTTAAAAAGAAAGCGGGTTAGAATAAAGCCTCATAATGATGGAGGCAGGGATGAATTCGTAGGATCCTAGAGATTATTGTCTTATCTAGGAATTGCATGAAAGAGTAAGGGAATTAGTTACCCTAGCTCAATACAAATTACTAAAGTTTTATTGAAATCTCGAAACAACCTTAACTAAACTTAACAATTTCAATCAAACTACTAAATGTGATAATTTATGGTCCTTAGCTTAACCTTGCATCCACAGAGGCATCTTAATTGTTCGAAGAGAAGGAAATCACTTCCTTGTCTTTGGGAATTACTCCTCCCAAATATAGTTTACAACGATGAAAGCCTCCTTGTTAGCGTTTTCTAGTTTGAGGGCTCCTTGATTGAAAACTTGAATGATTGTAAACGATCCACTCCATCTAGATTTAACTTCCTTGGGAATAGCCTCAATCTTGAATTATATAGCATAATTGTGTCTCCTACTTAAAGTCCTTTTGTTTAAGACAAGCATCGTCCCATTTCTTTACCTTTTCCTTATAAAGTTTGGCATTTTTGTACGCATTATAATGAAACCCTTCAAGTTTGTCTAGTTGTAGAAGTCTCTTTTCGCTTGCTTGTTTCTAATCAAAATTTAATGCTTTAATCACCTAGTATGCTCAATGTTCTAATTCAACAGGCAAATGACAAGCTTTTTTGTACACGAGCCTATAAGGAGTTTTTCTAATAGGTGTTTTGAAAGATGTTCTATAGGCCCATAAGGCATCGTCTAGCTTTATTGCCCAATCCTTCATGCAGTTGTTCACCGTCTTTTCCAAAATTTGTTTCAGCTCCTGGTTAACAACTTCCACTTGGCCACTAGTCTGTGAATGGTAGGGTATAGCAACTCAGTGGTGCAGTCCATATGTTTTTAAGAGGGCATCAAAAGATCTGTTGTAGAAATGTGTGCCTCCATCACTTATTATTGTACGTTGCACTCCAAACTGGTTAAATAATTGTTTAATATACTTTTGCACTACCTTCCCATCACTGGTTGGAGATGCTACTGCTTCGTCCCAACGTGAAACATAATCCACTTCCACTAGAATGTACATATTTCTCATTGAAGATAGGAAAGGACCCATAAATTGATGCCCCATACGTCGAAGACGTCCACTTTTAAAATGTTGGATAAAGGCATCTTATCTCTTTTAGAAATGTTACTTGTTCTCTGGCATCGATCACATTATGGTACGAAGGTCTGAGCATCCTTAAACAATTGTTGCCAATAAAATCTACTCTTAAGTATCTGAGCCTTCATTTTGTTAGCTTCATAATGCCCAACATACTGACCCTCATGACATTGCTTTAGGATCTCTAACATTTCTTCCTCTTGAACACATCGTCGTATTAACCCATCAGCACATGCTCTATATATAAAATTGACTTGTCCCATACATATCAGTTACAATCATACAAGAATTTCTTCCTTTATTGGTAAGATAGATCTAACAGAAGTTTACCACTAGCAACATGATTTGTGATATCGGCAAACAATGGTATAGTCAAACTCTTAAGTAGCATCAGGGTTTCATTAGGGAATTTTTCATTAATATCATCGATTGGCTTGCAGTCCCCTCCTTCTAATCTAGATAACTAGTCTGCAACCACATTTTCTACTCCCTTTTTATCTCTTACCTCCATATAAAATTCTTTTAAAAGTAACATCCATCGAATGAGCCTTGGTTTCGCATCTTTTTGTTGAAAAGGTATTTTAATGTCGTGTGATCAGTGAATATGATTACCTTTGAACCCAAATGGTATTGTCGAAAATTATCACATGTGTACACTACTGTGAATAGTTCCTTCTTTGTTGTAGTGCAATTCAGCTAAAGTCTTGCAAGGGTCTTACCGGTATAGTAAATCACATGTAACCTCTTATCTTTCCATTGGCCTAGTACGCAACCTATTGCTTGGTCACTTGCATCACACATAACTTTAAATGGAACTGTCCAGTCTAGTGGTGATAGAATCGGTGCTGATATTAATGCCTCCTTTAGTTTGTTAAATGTAGACATACACTTGTCATCAAATAAGAAGGGCACATCTTTGGCTAAAATTTTTGTCAAAGGTCTTGCAATTTGCGAAAAGTCTTTGATGAATCGACAGTAAAATCCTGCATGGCCTAAAAATCCTCGCACACCTTTTACATTGCTTGGCAGTGGAAGTTTCTCTATCACTTTGGTTTTCGCTCTTTCGACTTTGAATCTTTGGTGTGAGATTTTATGCCCTAGCACTATTCCCTCTTGTACCATAAAATGACATTTCTCCAAATTTAGCACCAAGTGTGACTCTTCATATCTTTGAAGAACTCTGTCCAAATTATTTAAACACATTTTCAAAGAATCTCCAAAAACTAAAAAATCATCCATGAACACCTCTGTTATATCTTATATCATGTTAGCAAAAATAGACATCATACATCTTTGAAATGTAGTCGGGGCATTACAAAGTCCAAAAGGCATCCGTCTATATGCGAAGTTATCATAAGGGTGAGTGAATGTAGTTTTTTTTTATCAGCGAGTATACAAAGATCTGATTATATCCCGAATATCCATCCAGGAAGCAATAAAATGAATAACAAGCTACCCTTTCTATCATCTGGTCTATGAATAAAAGAGGAAAATGATCTTTCTTAGTCACTAAGTTGAATTTGCGATAATCTATGTATACTCTTCATCCTGTGACCATTTTTGTTGAAACTACTTCTCCACATTCACTTTCTATTATCGTCATTCCACCCTTCTTAGGTACACATTATACTAGGCTAACCCATTCTTTATCAGAAATGGGATAAATAATACCTGCATCTAAGAGTTTGGTTATCTCCTTCTTGATGCTAGGATTCAGCCTTTGTTGATGCTCCCACACTGTTCTACATCCTTCCACTAGGTTTATTAGGTGCATGCAAACATTTGGGTTTATGCCTTAAACATCAACAATTTGCCATCCAATGGCTTTCATTTTCTTTCTAACAATTTCTACCTCCTTACTTTCTTATTTCTCATTCAATTGACTAGAGATTATTATCGGTAACGTTTGACCTTCCCTTAGAGTGGTATATCTAAGATATGCAGGTAAAGGTTTAAGCTCTAATATTGGTGGTTTTTTTGTACATGGTGGTATAGGTGCTTCAGTTCGAACTAATTTATCTTGATGCATCTAAACATCCGACTCCTCCATCTCATCGAATCCTTTAGATTCAAGTTTCTGATATCTATTGTCTATCTCCACTTCCACCGACTGTACTTCTATGATGCAACTCTCAACTTGTTTTTGCATATTTTCATCTATAATTTCAACCTTCATGTATATGCTACTCATTATTAGATTCTTTAAGGCCTAATTCATATTGAATTTGATTTGATCCTCACTTATTTGAAGTGTTAATTTCCCTTCATGAATGTTAATTATGGCTTTTCGTGTATTTGTAAATGGTCGAACTAGGATCAGTGGACAGTTCTTATCTTCTTTAAAATTAAGAACTATAAAATCTACAGGAATAATGAACTTGTCCACTTGCATCAAAACGTCTTCCACTATTTTAAATGGTATTTTAATGGATTGATCAGCCAACTAAATTAACATCGATTTTGGCTTGACCTTACCTAATCCCAACTTTTTGAATATCAAAAAAGGGATAAGATTAATGCTTGCTTCTAAATCACACAAACACTTTGTAAATTCAAATTCACCAACTACGTAGGGTATTGTGAAACACCATTGATCTTTCAATTTAGAAGGAATATGGTTGGTGACTATGGAACTACAGGTGCCAGTTAGAGCTACAGTTTAATTATCTTCCTAAGTATGCTTCCTTGATAATATGTCCTTTAAAAGCTTTACATATTTAGGCATAAGTTCCAATGCCTCTACAAAGGAGAGATTTATCTATAACGTATTTAATTTCTCAACAAATTTTACAAATTGTGCATTTAACTTCTTCCTTTGTAATCGTTGAGGAAAAGGAATTTTGGGTTGATATTATGGAGGTGTGAAATAAGGAGGGTATTCGATTATATTCACTTTTTTCTCCTTTTCTTGATCTTTCTTAATAGGATGGATGGGCTCCACTATTGTCTTCATCGGTAGTTCAAGTTCCTTTTGACTTCAAAGTATAATAGCCTTTAGTTTCTCTCTTGGTTTAATTCCCAAAGTGCTAAGAAGATTCCTAAATTCCACGTAGAGAAAGCGTTTGACAATTGGTATACTTGGACCTCTAGATTATGGATTGAAGAGGCATGGTTCTATGTTATTTGTTCAAAATTTCCTTCTAGCTTCTTTTGTGCATCATCTAACATTCCAAGCTTCTTTAAAATCCTTTCCAACTTGGATTCCATTGAGGTTGGTTTATCTTATTGGAATCTTGATTGTCCTTGAGGTCTGAACTGTCCTCCAACATTGTTCTTTCAAATGAAGTTAAGGTGGTTCTTCCACCCAGGGTTATAAGTGTTGGAGTAAGGATTGTGGCCCCCTCCTCGTCCATATTGAGCTCCCATATAATTCTCTTGCTCTGGACCACTTTCCTTCATCAAGAAACAGTCTATCGTATCACGGTCTATTTGTCTATAGAGTTCACACTTAAGTTGCATGGCCTTTACCGGAGCTGAGAATGATGCTTTCATATTGATGAGTTGTCAAGTCAAGTTTATCAATTTTAGCTTACATTTTCGTCATTTCATCAACAGCTATAATTCCTTTTTGTTCATAAAATGTAGTAGTTTGTCTACTCTGCTCGTTCGTCTATAGGCAACTATTACTCGCCATCTCCTCTATTAGCTCTTTTGCTTCATCAACCGTCTTTCTTATTAGTTTGAAGCTGCATCTAGGCGGGATACTTAACGCGTTAGCGACCGCACTACATGGGTTGATACGCACAATGCCCAATATCCATCGTTTATGGTAAGGACTATTAGGGTATCTAATCCCATTCGCTCCCCTAGCTTTCGTCTCTCAGTGTTAGCGTTGGCAAAGTTGAGTGCTTTTACCGTTGGTGTTCTTTCCGATCTCTATGCATTTCACCGCTCCATTGGAAATTCCCTCTACCCCTACTGTACTCCAGCTTGGTAGTTTCCACTGCCTATCTAGGGTTGAGCCCTGGGATTTGACAGTGGACGTGCCTCTCATATGTGGGGTTACTCTATTATAGAATGTTTACAATAAGAATTCCTTGGGTAAGTTATAGTGTGGGCATTTCCATTACAAATTTTTGTATCTTTCCCATGCTTCGTAAATCGATTCCTCGTCACTTTATTAGAAGTTGGTAATTTCCTTGATGATCTTTCTAGTCTTAGTCAAGGAAGATATTTGTCTAAGAAGGCACGAACTAGCTAATCCCAAGTCATGACATTGACTGGGTTGAGGGAATGATACCAAGCCTTTGCTCTATCTTTAAGGATAAATGGAAAGAGCCTAATTCTAACTGCATCTTCTAACATCTGAGGGTACCTAAAGGTATCACAGATTTTAAGGAAATTCACTATATGTGCATTGGGATCTTCGTTCATTAGTCCATAAAACTACACGTTCTGTTGAAACACGTTTAAAAGGGCTGGTTTGATTTAAAACGATGCTGCTTATGCAGGTGGCCTAACTACTCCTTGGTTAGCTGCATTGAACCCTTGTCTCATGAAGTCCTTAAAGGTTCATTGTTGACGTCCTTGGTTCACTCCGTGGTCCAAATCTTATTGAAATTCCTCAGTCATTGTTGATTTTGCAATTTCTTCTTCTTCATCACCCCAAGAATTACTAATGGTCCATTTTAGTCGAGTGATGTCTAAATCTAAGGTTTCAGTTACGCGACTCGAACTTCTCGTGACTCTTGCATTCATGCAAGAGCACAATCTCAGAAGTAGGAAGAAAGAATGAAAAACTAACTAAACGCCTTAAAGTATAGAACTAAACTAATCGCCTTCCTGACAACGGTGCCAAAAACTTGATCATAGTTTTCCGATGTGTGGTATGGTTTATTCATATAATACCTAAGGTGTCGATTCTACGAGGAGGGATAATCTAATCCTAAAATCTAAGGCCAAAATAATTCACAGTAATTCAAAATGTAACAAAACTAAAGCAAGAATTTAATTCAATCACGCAACTTAATTCCAATAATCAATTTCAAAAATATTAACAAAGTAGCAGTTGCAACTCATACTCAAGAATCAACCTAAAGGAACTATCAATTAAGAGAAAAGGTAATTTTTACCTATATTTAACGTTAACCAAATTGATTATGAATTAAACAATCCTATTACTCTTTCTTGAGTTGTAACCATTAACCTTAAATTATAAACCCTAATCAAATTATGAAAAATTGCAATTTCTCAATTAACAATCTATCTAAAACCATAATTAGATCTGAAGTTGTCCAATAAACTATCGGGAGCCTATGTGAGATCTCTCTTCATACAATTACCGATTTGATTAATTTTTCGTTCTTATTAAATCATCTAACTCTCATTAGCCTAATTTAACTATTTTTCATTCGATTCACCCTCTTAGTCTATTACCAAATTATGTAATCACATAAATCAATCACAATAAATCCAATAAACATAAAACAATCAGATTGTGTTAAATCAAAGATAAAAAAACCATAAGGTGAGTATAGAATATCTTAACATTCACAAATCCTATCATCAAACTGCTATTCCTAATTCTATACAATAATAAAAGTGGAAAATAATAGGAAATAAGATCTTGGAAGGGGACGGGAGGCTGCGACTTCGAAAAACTCAAAATTTGAGAAGTACATCGATGTCACCTTCGTCTCCAATTCTCTCTTCCTTCTTCTCTTTCTCAATCTTTCAACAATCCTCTCTAGGGTTTTCTATCAAAAATGGCTGATGTAAAATCTCCTCTCTTCTTTTGTCTTATTCTTTATATATCTTTTGTGTTATAGGTAGCCCTAAGGTTTTTTGGGGTCCAAAAGGTCCAAAAACTCTCTCAAAACTTGACATTTTTTAGTGTCTGCATATCTGCCCGACATAGGCCACGACTATGGCCCTATAGGCCACGATCGTGGGCCACATATGAGCCTCCTGTCATGATTGTGGCATGCAGGCCACGATCATGGGCCGTATACTGGGCTTCTGTCACGATCATAGCCTATTGTGCCATGATCATGGGCCATTGTTTCAGCCTAGGTGTCTCTGAAACTTCTTTGTTCTTTGATGTTGACCCTGAAATACTAACAAACACATCAAGCCACCTCAAAAACATAATAATTAAGCTCAAACACTTGTACTAACCCCTAAAAACACTTAAACACAATTAATTAGCAAACAAACACAATTCTAACCTAAATATATACTAAACTATTAAGTTAACAATTAAATACATATCAAACTAAGCCTTAAAACATGATGCAATTCACACTTATCAATTATCAGTAATAACCAAGTTACATTCATGAAGGGCAAGGAAATGGGTGAAAATATCTTAATTGTGCAAGAGTTAATGAAGAATTATTCTAAAAGTAATTATCCTTTAAAGTGTGCTACTGTGGTTTATTTTAATAAAGCTTTTGATTATGATAGTTAGAGCTATATGATTTACCTTTTGGAACTGTTAGGGTTGCCTATTGGTTTCATTAACTCAAGTAGAGCAAGCATGACATCTCCTTCCTTTAATATCCTTATTAATAAGGTTCCCTTTGAAATCTTTAAATAGGCTAAGTGTCTTAGATAGGGGAACGATTATCCCCTATCTATTTATCTTATGTATGTAGGCATTTACTTTACTGCTAAAGCATAATATAGCCAAAAATACTATTTTCAAATATCACTATAAATGTAAGAAAGTTTCATTAATAAATCTCTATTTTGGAGATGACCTAATGTTGTTTTAGAAATCTCGTCTCAAATCAAAGTAGATTTTGATGGATACTATGAAGTAGTTCAAAGTTATAACTGGTCTAGGAATAAACCTCAACACAATACATTTTATCATTTCTTCTAGTGCTGACTCTCTTAAACCCATAATTAATATAGTAACTAAAATTTCCAGAGAGCCTCCTCCATTGATGTACCTATGGTTGCCAATTAACTATAAGAGACTTCATTTTAATTCATTCATTCTATTGGTGGAGAAGATATAAAAGAAGCTAGGGTTGTGGACCAATAAGGCCTTTTCATGTAATTGTAAGCCTTAATTGATCAAATTTATAGTTAATTCACTACATATTTATTAGAGTGTAAATATTTTCCTTACAAAAAGGCTCACTAAAACTATATAAAAAATGATGAGGAATTTCTTATCGGGTAACTTCGGTGGTAGTAGAGGTTTTGCAAAAGGGAAATAGGAAGTTATATATAATCCTATAAACAAAGAGTTTTTGAAATAATTCCCATTAAAACTAATAACAAAGTCCTGATGATTAAACATTTATATATAGATGGTGTTGGAAGACAAAGAATCAATCTAGAGAAGACGATTATATAGTTATGTACTTAGAGTCTCTAGTTTATACGCTATTATCCCTAAAAATTCTTATTCTTGCTTTCTATCCCAGCTTCTAACACTGAGTAGATCTATAGAGCTAGTATAACTTGTAGAATAAAAAATAAGGAGAGGGCTTCCCTATGGTATGAAAATTGGACAAGATTTGGTCTCCTCAAGTTGCTATTCAGGCCTTTAGTAACTAACATACTTATGTGGAGTCTAAGCTCTAATTGAAGATGGTCAATCGTATAATACATTTGGTGAAGTGAGGCATTTGTTATCAAGTGTTGTCATAAAATTTTCCTAACATAATATTATTTATTGCCTAAGTATCCTCTAATACTTCTTAAAAATAAGAAATATTATAAGAATTTAGTATAGAAGGACCCTATAGTGGGATGGCATAAGGTGATCTAGAACTAGTTCCTCTTATGTTTAGTAGTTCTAAACAAATTGAGCACTATGGATAGATTAGGATATATGTCTTTAATTAGAAATTATGTGCTTTATAAGAGCATAAAGGAGATTAGATCTCATTTATTCTTTGAATGTAACAATTCTAAAAAGTTATGGTCTTCTATCAAAGGTCTATTTCATTGGCACATTAAAGCTACATCACTTTTTGATATCATATAATGGTTTTAGGGGCACTCAGCTATTTTTAAAGCTAACATAGCTACTTTTATGGTCTCTATCAACACTTGTTTGCTGGAGATTTGGAAAGAAGGAAATCTTAGACACTTTATAAGTAACTAGAGATCTATAAAGCTTATTATGAAGTCTATGACAATTAGCATAAAGGAGTAGCTTATTACATTTCAAATTGCTCGAAATTGCAAGAAAATCATTGCTTAATCACGGAGAACTGACTAAGCATGAACTTGGTATTATGTTTTACAATGTAAACAATTCTTAGTCTTCATATAATTGTTGTTATAGTATGATTGTGTGTAGGAATTTTTTCCCTAGGACCCCTTTTGTACTTTTCTTTTGTCTTGATTATTAATTTAATCATTTACCATTTCAAAAATAACTTTAGGTAAATTAATAAACTTTATTATTTTTCATTTTTTAGCACTTTATCCTATGAAATTTTACTTTATATCAAATTTATCTAAATGTTAATTCCCTTAGATTCTTTTGTCAAGGAAGCAATAGTATGACCAAGTGCTATTATTTAACATATTAGTTTTAAAATATTTTGAAGTAATAAAAAATATCAAAGACTTGTCATTATATTTAACTAGAATTTAAGAAAACTTTAGCATTTAAGTAATATATCATACTAAGAATAGAAGAACAATATAACTCCTTAATTATCGTGACTTGTCAAGATATCAAGATAATAAGTGTTTTGGAAAAATTCCTACAAACTTCAAAACTTGAAGTTAAATAATTCCAATTTTCAAAAAATAAGCTTAATTGCTATTGACAAATATTTTAAATTTTGATTTATGCCTATCTCCATTATAATAGAGTTTCAAATTATTTTAACATTAGTCCAATAATTGCTCCATTTATTTTTTGTCAAAGCATAAGCCAATGGTCTTTATTCCTAAACCTTACCAATAGTATTATAGTAGTTTAGCTAGAAATAATCAAGTTTTGATTTAAAATCTTATTGTTCTTTTTTGAATGAATTAAGAAAAAATAATTTTGGTTAATGATAAACAAGAGTTAGCAAAGAGTTTATTGGTTTTTGTAAAAATATTTTTAATGTAAAAAAATAGTGAAAAGGCCTTATTTGAAAAGTGATTTCTAAAAGAAAAATGACTCAGTTTCTCAGAGAGTTTGTTAGCTACTATCAAAATATCCTCAAACTTTTAAGAACCATTAGACTTCAAATGACTGTTGATGATTTTTGCAAAATAGTCTACTAGTTTTATGCTTAAAAATTGTAAGTATACGGGTTGTGACTTGTAGTTAGAAATTAGATATCGATCCCATAAGGATTGATTCTTAGACACTACTTAATTTAGATTACACTTTGTTTAAGGAACGAAATTATTTAATGAAAATAAACTGAAAATTAAATTAAAATTAAATGACTAACAATGAGCAATTGACAACACCAAAATGCAGAAAATTGGAATTCAAGGTTTTAATGACTAGACATCATTTTCTCCCTATCTTGTCTCCCTCCTATTTATTAATTGAATTGTGTCTCACCTAAGATGTCCAATTATATTAACTAACCTCTTTTAAAGTGTAATTAATTGCCCCTAATCAAATTAAATGAAGTTGATTAAGCAATCTCTCATTCTACCAAATAACTATACCAACTTAACTAGTTATTAAGTTATCCTACGGGTGATCAATTAAATTAGCCAAGATCTCTCTTTCAATTAATCAATCAACGTGATGAATGTAAGTCTATAGAACACCAACTCTCGTTGTACGATCCTACATAGAGTAGCCTACTCAATCTCTAAATTTATTGCAAGGTATAAATATAATCAACATTTATCAAAGTCATCTTTCATTCAAATCAATAAAATAGGAGTTTAACAAGATAATTCAAAAGTAATCCCTAAAAACAAATCAACCACTCATGGTCTATATAACATCACCATCATTCAAATATTCCAACTTACAATGACTAGAAGAGATAAAAATTACAGAAAATTGAATAAAGAAAACTCCTTCTCTTCTTTTCCAAAATCTGGAAATTCTGGTGTTGATGTGTTATTTTCCCAATTATGGTTGATAATCCTTAAATCTCCACCTTCCTCAAGACTGAAAACCTATATTTTTCACTCAAAAAGGCTCTTCTCTACAGAGGTATCATGTCCTCCCTTTTCCATAGGAGTTTAATATCTTATATAGTCCAGAAAACCTAAAGTTTAATTTAACCCCACATAAGTTCTTGGATAAAACATCCCACGATCGTGGGAATTGGCATGATTCCTATGATCGTGGAATCTTGCAACAAAATGCTTCCTCTTCTCATTCTCCTCTTTGGTCTCTAGCTGAATCTATAAGTTGCTCAATCTTCATTCCTACATACAAATGAACAATTCTTACCCTAAATTAACATCAAACATAAAAGAACAACAGTGACGATTAAACTAAACGAAAACATACAAAATAAATCCTAAAATACAATAATAATAAACTATTATGCAAGAAACACATGCCAAATACTTAGAAAACCATAGATTAATTCACAACTATCAACTTCCTCACACTTAAATCTTTGCTTGTCCTCAAGCAAAATAAATACAGTCAATCAATTCCATCACTTCATTTTAACAAATATCAAAGTATACAATCCCTTAAATTTTAGCCAACTCAAATATCAAGTTACTGCACATATCATGAATACTTTTTCATTAGTCTACATAAGCAACCTCAATAAATGGCACCATCACTCAAAGATAAGTATAGATGCAAAATGAATCTTCTTTATGGTTTCATTCATTTCTCTCATGTGTTTGATGGTTAGCGTTTCGCTCAAACTTCCTATAGGAAAATACATTATCATAGGCTTGCCAGTATACCAATTCTCCTCTACAATGATTACATGCATAAATAGATCCAAAAAAAACTTGTTTAGGGTTATAATGTGGTAAGGGTTAAGGTGGGTGAAGAGGGTAAATTGTTTAACACAAGCATTTGTAAAGTAGAAAGAGGGTAAAAGGGATAATAAAACATAATTCTGAGATACATAAGTGTAAATATGCTAATACTCTCCACTTATTTATGTTACTCAAATGTTCTTCCTTTTTATTTTCTTTTTCTTTTCATTTCTTTTCATTTTTCCTTCTTGTTCTTAATACATGGAAGAAACTATGAATAAAATAGCAATTAAATACCATGTGATTCAAAAGTAGAAGTTTCTTCAACTCATCTCATAAAAACTTTCAGAATGATCCTAACTAATGCATTACTTAATACTCTACTAAGCTTGTGAATGAGTAGGTTAATGGGGTTTCAGGTTTTAAAATTTTTGGGTATTTTCAAGAAACAAAATGGTTAAGTTTCAATGGGGGTAGCAAGGGATAACAAAAAGGGTAGGTCATTTAAGCCAAGGGTTAATCATAAAAAAGGCCTTAATCATCTCTATTAAGTATACATCTAGTAGACTCAAATCGATTCAAAGCAAGTTCTGAAAGTAATAACCTAAGGAAGCATCACACAACAAAGAAATATAATGACTATAGATGAAGTCATATAGGCTTAATCCTCACATTGACTCAAATGAAAATTCATTATGCATCTTTGCACTACTTTATTGCCCAAATGTCAAATTATGAATAAGTTTATGTAACCAACTGCTTTTCATCACTCAACGTGGTTCACTTTCTACTCAAGTAGCCTAATCCAAGTTCAAGCATTCATTCAATCTAATTCCAACTAGCATGAGAGAATCTCATTGCAATACCAATCCAAATGATTCAAGTGCAGTTCCATTGATTAACACAAAATAACTTGATATGCCTAAGCATACATCCTATTTAATAGAATGCAAACAATAATTAACACGATGCAATTGAAAATGCAAGTATGACCTCCCCACACTTAAAGAACACATTGTCCTCAAAGTGACAAGCCAACCACAAAATAAAGAAAATGACATCAAACCAAACAAAATATAGCAAACCAAATGAAAGACATGAAACTAAACAAAAGAAATCAAACCAAACAACAATGATAACAAATCAAACAAAAGACAGCAAACCAAACAAAAGAATTAACAAAATTTAAAAGAGTAGGGTAAGAAAGGCTTATGGAGATGGCAATAGTGACTGTGTTGACAAAGGGACTTCAAAATTATTCTTCTAAAAGAATTTGAGGAATTTCTTCTTTAAGTACTGCTGCTCCTTGTGGACTTGCCTCATTTGGGTGCCGAGCTCGTTAATTTGTGATGTCATGTGCTGATGATTGGAGGCCATCTGGTTGAGGATTTACTGAAATCTATCGACCTCTACTAGTGCAATAGGTTCCTCTTCCACTGCTTCTTCTTCTAGCTCTGAGATCGCTTAGGATGTAAAGGGTCGGGAAGCGACTATAACCTTACCCTTCTTGTTCTTCACTATAAGGCGCGTCTGAGGACTTTAGAGTTCCATGTAATAGAGCTCCAAAATTTCAGAGTGCCTCAAATAAGATATATCAAACATATCGTATTGAGTTTTACATACAGTATCCACATCAAAGTTGTAAAACAAAACCAAAGCAGAAACAATATGAGACATGCCAAAATAAGAGCTCTTCTTATTCACAACACTCACTATTGATCGGAAAATTCTATAAGGAGTATTGATTTTTATTTTTCAATTCATACACTAAAGAAAGAAAAGTTCTTTGACCGAGCATTTATTACTTTCAATTTTATTAAACACCATTAAGCAAATAAATTTATGCAAAAGTAAATGCTCGGTGCTTCAGATTAAAGTGTTTGGCGCATTTCAAGAGTCAAAATTTTCTTCACATGTTAGAGTTTTCGAGTAATTATCTACATCAAAGTCATCATGATCATCTAGAATTTTTGTGTTTGATAAATCAAAAATTGCATGAATGACATGATAATCAAGTTTATGAACATCGCCAGCTAACCTAAACCAGAATACATCCATTTTAGGATTATAGCGTACTGTGGTGAAAAACTCTATAGTCATGATAGGGTAAATAGGCACATCATAACGAATGAATCTATTCCAACCTATGTTCGCAGCTAATCGCTCAACATTTCTCCTTACTCCTATAGTTTCTAATAATTCAAAGTCAAAGTATCGTGGAGTAATTAATTCCCCATCTCTAAGGTCTCAGAAATGCATACCTTCATCCTCTGAATAAATAGGGAATGGGGTATAAAAAGTTGTCACCAAATCAGGTTTACCTTCACCAGAGACTTAAAGGCGCAATTCGTCAGTCGATTTCTGAGCTGCCATCTTCTTTAGAGTCATTGGAAGATGAAAATATGCAAAAGTAAGAGAAAGAGAGATGAATTCATTTTTTAGAGAGAGAGAGAGATAAAATCTTAGCTAAATCCTTGTGTTTTTGAATTATTAATGCATGATAAGAGTAAAGGATTGTAAGATTGATGGAAAAGATGAAGAAAATACCAAGAATCTAGTAGAAGATGAAGGATCTTAAAGAGTGGGAGAGGGAGTTTCGTAGGGTAGATAGAGAGGGTGTGAAATTTTGAAGAGTGAATAGGGATGTCAATATTGGTCAGGCCCGGCCCGGCCCATATTCAACGAGTTTCGTTCAGTCAAATCGACTCACGGGTCGAGCCACAGACTGGGTGGGTATGGTCTGTGCAATAGCAGGCCAAGCCATGGCCCGTGAATCACGGGCCACGAGTCAGGGGTGGATAGGCCGCGGGCTAACCCGTGGACCGTGGAACTGGTGGACAGGCTAACCTACGCCTACGACCTGCCCATTAGTTAAGCATATAACGACGTCATTTTGTTTTAAATAAAACGACATTATTTTGTGTAAGTTTAACTCGTTTCTACCGTAGCTTAAACGACGTCGTTTTGCTTTAAACATAAAACGACATTGTTTTCTGCTGGTAACGTTAAAAATAAATAAGGACAAAACGACATCGTTTTCTTGCAAGCAGAAAATGATGTCGTTTGTGTCTTATATTTTGATTCACTCCTACCCCTCTCCGACTCTCCCCCCCCTGGGCCGCCCCCCGCCCCCAC
>JAOQML010000009.1:7328508-7338850 GCA_027568935.1 Erythroxylum urbanii | reverse complement strand
AACCTTGAGGTCTTGGGTTCGAGTCGTGGACTCACCCTTGACCAAAGAGGACAATACTGAGTAAGATTGGATGCCGCGGTATGTCCCGCAAACACACGCCGCCGACCTAAGGGCGGGGTGTGGGGTCCAACACTTCACTAGTCGAGTCCTCTTTTTCCTGCTGAGGCTGTGCTGTACTCAAACTCGCCTGACTAGCCCTGATCCTAACATTTGTCTTTTGACTGATATCTTAGAGTTCCATGTCATGGGACTTAAGGATTTCAGCATGCCATAGATGATGATGATTTAGGAAGCCTGGAGGATGGATAGTTAAACCACTACAGTCCATGCTATAATACTCAGCAATGGCGGAAACTAAGTACCCCATACCTAAATTGATGCTCCTCTTGTGCAGAGTCCCAACAATAGCATTCAACATATGTGTGGAGGTGCACACTGGAATGTTGTGATACATGCACCACAACATGAAGGGTTCCGTTGTTGAACACTTGTTGGTTTCTGATTCATCAAAAACCAGTTAACATATGAATTTGTGCAATAACAAGTGCTCATAGGTCCTTATGATGTTATTATAGGAATTTTTGGCATAGAATTGCTCTAACCTAGTGAGCTCATTTCAATACTGAGAAGCAAGAAAATCATCGTGATGATCGATAATGAAAGATTTAAGGAACCTACACAAATCACACATGATTTCACTGTTTAGTTCATAAGCTCGTCCTCGCAACCTAAGCCACATTTTTTTAGGGTTCCTAGGTTTATAGGAAAGGGAAGTACAGAATTCTAGAGTGAGCTCCTGGTAAATAGGAAATTGAAAGTGTATGAATTTTGCCCACCGAATTCTTTCTGCTAAGTTCTCTACCCTGTCATGCAGTTCTAGCTTATCATGTGTATCAAAATCAAAATATTTAGGAACTACAATTTTTTAAGCATTGAGGGATTGAAAACGAATACCTTCCTCCTTTGTGTAGATCGGGAAGGGTGCTCTGAAGTCCACTACTATGTTCCTTCTCCCTCATCTCGAGACTTGGTTTCATCCCAATGATTGATCCTGCTTGGCTGATTGCTTAATGCGTGGCATATTGGCTTATGAGTAGGTAGAAGTTAGAAGAGACTGAAAATTTGAAATTTGGGTAGAGAGAAGTGAGAGTGTTTGGAGGTTTAAAGCTTAGAGAGATAAAGTAAAAATGAAAGTGAGTAAAAAAGTAAAGTTACAAATGAATATATAGGAGATTGGAGGGTAAAATGATAAAAATTGAAATGACATTCATGTAGGGGCCACGATCTTCCACCATTTTTTATTTTTTCTTTTGTTCTTCTTCACTTTCCGAAGTCACTTTTTAACTCTTTGTGGCCCTTTCACCTCTCTTTATGTACTTCATCGATCATCAAATTCATATCGAAGTTCTATGCCTTCCTGATTTTATTTGGAAATGAAATAACTTAACTACAAAATTCAAACTATCTAGAAATAAAATGGAATAGCATCAAATTAATAGTCCATAGGTTGCCTCCCATGCAACGCTTCTTTTAACGTCAGTAGCTCGACATTTTCCTTGTGCTTAAGGTGGTTCAAATGAATGGTGCAATGTTAGTGGAGTCACTAATCTCACAATTTGCACATGAGCTACCATGCTATGAATTCCACCTTCCTTGTGATTCTCCTTCCTTCACTTTCTTCTATGAGATCGTTTCTTTCTAAATGCATTCTCAAGATCCTTAATATCTTCCCATTGTCCTTAAGGTTAGGTTTTCTTGATGTTAGTTAGAGGTAAAAAATATCTGTTGTCTTTCTTTGATACTTTGAAGGTTGTTTACTGCTTTCTTACCCTCAGAGTTAGTTCACCCCCATTAATGTCAATTATTGAGTGAGCAGTGGCTAGGAACGGTCATCCAAGTACTATAGGGGTTTCCACATCTTCTCCAATATCCAATTTATAAAAGTCTGTGCGGAAGGTAAATTTATCAATTTGTAGTTACACGTCCTTAATAATCCCCTTAAGTTGATGAACTATTATGTCAGCCGTTTTTACTAACATCTTTGTGAGTTCTAACTCTCCTAATCCCAAATTCTGACTAAAGTTATAGGACATCATATTGATACTTGCTCCTAAATCCATAAATTCCCTATCTATGTTGACTCCATTGATACTGCAAGGAATGTAAAAATCCCTTAAGTCCTCTTTCTTCTATGCAATATTAGGGTTTTCTTCTGATATGTGCTCCTTAACCTTCTTCTTTACTGATTCCTTCAGTGTGAGCCTCGTTTGTAGTTGTACCGTTATGTCCTCAACCTTTTTTGATTCAACCTCCTTAAAATTCCCCATTGCCCTACTTGAAATTGACTTCCGTTGAGCTAGAACAGGGTATGGAATTTCAGATCGAGGTTCCTTGATTGGCTCAATTATGAGTTCACTTGGAAGGAATTTCATAATTGCTTGTCTTTTTCCTTTACCTCCGTCTTCCTTCCTATGTTTAAGTTCCTTTTCCTGGGTTTGAGCAATGTCCATGATTCGTTCCTTTGGGTTCGACTCAGTATTGCTTGGAAGGGTTCCTGAAGTAGATATTGCCTCCGCTAGTTAACGTACTTGGACTTCCAGATTGTGTATTAAAGAGGTGTGGTTCTTGGTGACTTGCTCGAATTTGCTTTCAAGCCTTATATGTTCATCCTTTATGCCTCCATTTATATCTAAAATCTTATCTAACTTAGATTCCATTGAGCTTGGTTTATCTTGTTGGAAGCCTGATTGTCCTTGAGGTCTGAACTGTCCTCTAGTATTGTTTGTTTAAAAGAAGTTAGGGTGATTCTTCCACCTAGGGTTATAGGTGTTGGAGTAGGGATTATTGCCTCCTCCCCCTCCTCGTCCATATTGAGCTCCCATATAATTTACTTACTCTAGATCACTTTCCTTCATCAAGTAACAATCCACTATATCATGGTCTATTTGTCCACAGAGTTCACACTTTAGTTGCACGACTTTCATCAAAGTTGAGGACGAAGCCTTCATGTTGTTGAGCTATCGAGCCAAGTTATCAATTTTTGCTTGCATTTCTGTCATTTGATCAATAACCACAATTCCTTTTTGTTCTCACAAGGTAGTAGTTTGTCTACTCCGCTCGTTCATCCACATGCAGCTATTACTCGCCATCTCCTCTATTAGCTCTTCCACTTCATCAACTGTCTTTCTTATTAGTGATCCTCCTGAAACTACGTTAATCATGCCTCTCGTGTGTGGGGTTACTCCGTTATAGAATGTTTACAACAAGAATCCCTTGGGTAAGTTGTGGTTTGGGCACTTCCGTTGCAAACCCTTGTATCTTTCCTATGCTTTGAAGATTGATTCCCCATCACTTTCTTGGAATTTGGTAATTTCCTTGATGATCTTAGTGGTCTTAGTTAGGGTGGAATACTTACTTAAAAAAGCAAGAACTAGCTAATCCCATGTCGTGACATTGACTAGGTTAAGGGAATGATACCAAGCCTTTGCTCTATTTGTAAGGGTAAAAGAAAAAAGACTAATTCTGACTGTGTCTTCCAACATCTGATGGTACTAAAAGGTATCATAGATTTCAAGGAAGGAAAAAGACTAATTCTAACTCTATTTTCCAACATCTGATGGTACCGAAAGGTATCACAGATTTCAAGGAAGTTCAATATATGTGCATTGGGATCTTCGTTTGTTAGTCCATAAAACTGCATATTCTGTTGAATCATATTTAGGAGAGCTTGCTTGATTTCAAATGAAGCTGCTTGTACGGATGGCCTAGCTACTCCTTGGTTAGCCACATTGAACCCTGGTCTCATGAAGTCCATAAGGGTTCGTTGTTGACGTCCTTGGTTTGCTCTGTGGTCCAAATTTTGCTGAAATTCTCGGCCATTGTTGATTTCGTGATTTCTTCTTATTCTTCACGCCGAGCTTTCCTAATGGTTCATTATAGTTGAGTGATGACTAAATCTAAGGTTTTAGCTTCGCGAATCGAACCTCTAGTGACTCTTGAGTTCTTGCAAGAGCACGATTTCAGAAGTAGAAAAGAAACAACGAAAATAAAAAATAAAAAACTAACTAAATGCCTTAAAACTATAGAACTAAACTAATCGCCTCCTCAACAATGACGACAAAAACTTAATTGTTGTTTTTTGATATATGTAAGTTTTAATATTTAACCTCGATATTTTATAAGCATACAGATCGTTCGTGTAGTACCTAAGTTGTCGATCCCATGAGGAGGGTTAATCTAATCCAAAAATGTAAGGCCAAAACAATGCACAGTAATTCAAAATGTAACAAAACTAGACAAGTATTTAATTCAATCACGCAACTTAATTCTAAGAATCAATTACAAAAATATTAACAAAGTAGCAGTTGCAACACCCAATCAAGAATCAATCTAAAGGAACTATAAATTAAAAGAAAGAGGAATTTTATCTATCTTTAATGATAACCTAATCGATTATGAATTACTAGAATATTGGTTCTAGACAGTCGTAGGGTTGATTACTATCTCTTGAGTTATAACCATTAACCTTAATCATATTATGGGAATTGCAATCTCTCGATTAACAATCTATCTAAAACCCTAATTAGATCTGAAGTTGTCAAAAAACTATCGGGAATCTATGCAAGATCTCTCTTCGCATAATTTACTAATTTGATTTAATTCTCGTTCTATTAAATTATCTAACTCTCGTTAGCCTAATTTAATTATTTTTCACTCGATTCACCCTCTCAGTTTATCAACAAATTATGCAATTATAGAAATTAAATCACAATAAATCCAGTAAAAACACAAACAATCAAATTTTATTACATTAAAGATAAAACAAGCTAAAGGTGAGTTTAGACATCCTCAACATTCACACAATCCTATCACCAATGACTATCCTAATTCTATACATTAATAAAATTGAAAATAAACCAGAAAAAGATCTGAACGGATGATGGAGGCAATAATGTCGGGAATCCTCCTATTCCGGGAAGTACTTTGCGTCGGCTTTTTCTCAACATCTCTATTCCTTCTTCTCTTTCTCAATCTCTCAATGAACTCTCTCAAGGGTTTCTTAATGATGGTTGATGAAAAAGCTTCTTCATCTTATTTTTCTCATTATTTATATACCTTTTGTGTTTTTGGTAGCCCTAGGATTTTCTTGGGGTTCGAAAGGTCCAAAAACTCCCTCAAAACTTGACTTTTCTAAGTGTCTGCACGTTTGCCTGACGCAAGCCATGATCGTGGCCCTAAAAGCCACGATCGTGCGCCACATCTGAACCTTCTGTCACAATCATGGCAATTAGGCCATGATCATGGGCTGTGTCCTAGGCTTCTGTGATGATCGTGGCATATGGGCCACGAGCGTGGGCTGACTCCAATGCTTCTATCACGATTGTGGCCTATTGTACCATGATTATGGGTCGTTGTTTCGACCTAAGTGTCTTTGAAACTTCTCCATTTTTCGATATTGACCTTGAGACACTAACAAACACATTAAGGTACCTCAAAGACATAATAATTAAGCTCAGAGACTTGACTAACCCATAAAAATACTTAAATATAATTAATTAACAAACTGACACTATTATAACCTAAACACATACTAAACGATTAAGTTAACACTTAAATACTTAACAAACTAAGCCCTAAAACATGATGCAATTCATACTTATCAATTGATAATAAGAAAATTGAGCGTGCCATGCTAGACCTAGGTGCATCTATTAATGTCATTCCATACTTAATTTACCGAGCTTTAAATATGAATTCTTTGCAAGAAACTAATGTAATTATTCAAATAGTTGATCGTTCGTATGCGCATCCTATTGGAGTTATTGAGGATGTTTTAGTCCAGGTTAACAGTTTGGTATTTTCAGTGGATTTTTACATCTTGAAAATGGATTGAGATAGTGTTGCACATTCAACTTTGATTTTGTTGGGTGGGCTGCTTATAAAGATGGTCAAAATGAAAATCGATGTGGACGAGGGTGCTCTTTTCGTTAAGTTTGATGGAGAAATAGTAAAGTTCAATACTTTTGAAGCAATGACTTACCCAAATGATTTTCAATGATTCATTATATGGATTTTTTGGATTCATTTGTGCAAGATATGTTTAAAGAAGAAAGTGTTGAAGATGAGTTAGAGTTTAAAGCTAAATCGGAAGTGAACGAGCAAGTTGATGAAACTTGTGAAGTTGTAGAATTGTTATCAGCAATGCTAATAGATTCAGAAACTTTAAATGTTTAACTTACTATAAATCACAAGAAAATGCTACTTTATATTTTGCAGGCACCAAAGATAGAATTAAAGGTGTTACCTAATCACCTAAAGTATGTCTATTTGGGTGATGGAGAGTTATTACCTACAATCATTTCAAAAAGGTTTACTATAGAGCAAGAGGAAGGGCTAGTAACACTACTTAAGGAGTACCAAATTGTAATTACGTAGAAGTTTGAGAGGAAAAAACCATGTCGAGCATAACAATGTTAAACAAATATGCTTTTTAGGAGGTAACCCAAAATATGATAGTTTTATTTATTTTATTTTAGTTATATATAGTTTGCATTTGATTGTTTTTGAAAAACAAGTTTATTAGCTTAAGGGAAAAGGGGTCTTAAGATTCCACATTACTAATTTTCATAAGACATAATCACACCATATGTAATTTAGTTTTCTGGAGTAGAGGCCTTAAAATTATATAATACTAAATAATGAGATTTGCTTTCTGGAATGGAACCCTAAGTTTTCTTGTCATTTTTTTATTTTTTAAATTTTAGTATTTTTATTTATTTATTATTTCATTTCAAATTAAATTTATAAGATAAAAACCTTTATTTGTTTTCTTTTTCAGTAGATGCAACACCCAGCCTTCCTCCAATGGTAGCCAAGAGGATAGTCGCCCAACAACAACCATATGTTGCCAACATTTTCTAGTATTATTTTCTAGTTATGTTTTTATTTCATTTTTTCAAGATCAATCCGCCATAGAACCTACCACAAGTACCCATTGGAAGTGTGTTCGAGTAGCCAAAAGATGTGATAAATTTAGAAACAAAAAGACAATTCAGTTATGTGTCACATGATACTTCCATGTCCACCAACACCATAATACATCTCCGTTCAGATGCTCACAACTTAAGGAAGTCTTCTACTCTGTGCTTTATTTGTGTTGATTATTTTTGTGAGATGTGAGTATCTTATGCATGCATTAGGGACAATGTATGATTTAGGTGTGTGGGAGCGAGTGTTTACAGTATGATGAACTTTGTGATTTTTGCTTAGACTCATGATACTATGATTCATGTATTGATTATTCCCCATGATAGCTTCATAATTTTCTAATTGTTATTTATAAATAATCCTTAAGTTAGGATACATTTTTGTTTTAAGATCTAATGCATAAGAAAGACAAGCATGATTAGTGTTTTCATTAAATTATTTCAAGTATCTCATTAGTTTTGTTGAAAGAAAGTGTGCATGACTTGATGCATTTTTGACACCTGAGCTTTGAGCCTAAGAGCATTCATCACATATGTGCTTATACATATCTTTTTGTGTGTTATCAAACATAACTTGTTTATACTAGAACTTGCATTTGAATACATGTTGAGACCACATTTTTGATAAATTTGTGTATAAAGATGATAAGGGCATTTAGGATAACCATTTTTTGACCTAAATAAACCTACCTTACTTTTATCCTTGGAAAAGAATTTGAGCCTTACCCTTTCTTTTTTTGCACAATAACCTTATTACAAGCCAAATTTACCCTTTTGTTGTTAATATCCTTGATGATTTTAAATTAAAGGAATTATATCGAGCTTATTTGAATATAATTTTTCCTATTCCGTAAAAAGTAAATTAGATTATTCAAGTTGCATTGTTTTATTTTTTATATAATGGGGGAGAAGTGTGAAAAAAGAACAAAAAAAACTCTTCTGGATATATTGTTCTAAAAGAGAGAGAGAGAGAGAGAAAAAGAAAAGAGAAAGAAAAGAAAAATAAAAAAGAAAAAAAAGTGATTCAAAGGGATGCTATTTGAGTCAAAAGAAGTTTGGATTGATTTAAGTTAAAACTTGTGTGGATAATTTTGTATGATTTTCTTCAATTTATTTAGCCAAAAGTTTTTTTTTTGTCATTCCTTACCTAAGTTAATTTACAACCCCAGTGAAGTCGCATTGATTTATGCATTAAGTTCATTTTTTTAAGTGGTAGAGATATGATTCTTAACTAAGCCTATGGAAATAACTTGCCATGTTTTGATTTAAGAGCTTAATGAACCCTAAACACTTTGAGTGTATAGAGTGAAATCTTTGAGAGGGTGTCAAGTCTTGTTAATTTGTTTTTGATGGAATTGATGAGATGTTTTGTTTAAATTCTAACAGTGTGTCCCATGAGTGCTTGTCTCTTAATTGTTATTTTATCTTAAACCTTCAATGTTAATAAAATTTTGGATATTTCTTGATAAAATGAAAGGAGATGAGAGGTTGTTATAACGATAATTGATGTATACTTAAGGACAAGCAAGAGTCCGGTGTTGGCAAATTTGATAAGATATTATCTTAATATATTATTTGATATTATCTCCATTGTTTTGGATTTATTTTGGTGCATAAATAGGGAAGTTAATGTTTGTTTTGTTTTAGGAGATCAAAAGTGGAGATTTCATCAAACTGGGACATTATTGATGATAACTGCAAATTTTGGATGAAGTGAAAAGATTATTGCATGGATAAGGGAAGACAAAGCTTAATGCTAGATTTATTTGAAGAGTTGAAGATTAACTAGGAAACTTTCATTTATCCCTATCGTGAAGGGATTAGGACTTGTTTTAGGTAAGCATCTTTACAATATAAGACAGAATTAGGTTTGAAGTAGGAAATCACTATAAAATAAAGTAGGAAATCACTATAAAAGGGACATTCCCCACCTCTTAAAAGAAGAAATCATTTCTTCTTATTTTTCTCTCAATATTTCATCTTTCTTCTATTTTTGGTGTTAGATCAAAAGCCATATGTGGCTAAACTTAATTATTTTGGTTTAAGGGGATTCGAGACTCTAATTGTAATCTTGTGAGTTTTTATCCTAAACTTTTATTCATGTTTTAATTCAAGTATTTCTTGTTTTAAGTTATCATATTTTATGAATGGTTAATGTTGATTAATTTGACAATTTAATTTAACGTTGATTATTCAATCGCTATCTTGAATTCAATGATCCTTAATTATCATGAAAGATTGGTACAAGTAGCAAATAGGTTATTTATGAATTTGCATATTTAACTTATAGTAAACAAGAAAACTAAGTTGAGTAGTTACAACTATCTCGATTATTTAATTTAAGGTTTAGTTTTTCACTATTGCTATCATTTACTAGATATGGAATGTTATCACGCCCAGTCATAGATGGTAAGTTTTGGTTTGAATGCTAGGCTTGAACCAATTAATTTAGGAAAATTTGAGACTTAATATTGCTATCCTAATATGTTTTGGACTAACGACTTGAATTGTAACAAATATTCTTTTTAAACAAATGACCAAAGTTATAATTATATTAGATCTTTCACTTGAATCAGAGTTTAGTAATCTTAAATTTCTCCCTTTTATATTCAATTAATTTGTTTTGATTCCTTGTTAATTTTAGTTAATTAATTAATCAACCCCCATTTTATTTTATTAATTGAAATTAAAAAACTAGTGTTTAGTTCTCTTAGGATTTGATATGGTTCCATGAATATTACAAAAGTTAGAGAATCAGAATTATTTTAAGGGCTTCTATAACCTGACGACATTTCCAGCAACTTAGAGGGTCATTAGGTTATTGGAGACTCAAGCAAGGAGTGGATGAAGTTGGCGACAAATTCTCCTTCATGTGCGGCGATATCAACTTAGTTTTTATGGTTTTTTTTCATTATGAAATTTAGGGCTTCCTAACTAGAAGATAAGGATTGTTTGGATGTGTGCTTAGCCTTATTCTAGGAGTAGAATAGGTAGTGTTTGGTGATGAGGACAATCTTATTCTAAGTCTAGAATAGGTTTATTCTAGGACTCGAATAAGGTTTGTTTGGATATACATAAAACTACTATAGGGCCAGAATAGTTAATGTTTAGACACCATAGTAGGCTATGTCTTATGTGGTTACAAGGTTAATGTAACTTAAACTAAGAACAAGGCTTGTTTGGCTTTAAAATTAATGTAAGCTTAACAAATTTTATTTCAAACACAAATTTAAAAGAGTTTTAAATTCAAAATCAATTCCAAAATTAAATTAATTATTTTTCTTAATATGATTAAGATTAATAATTAAATTGATTATTGATTAATTTTTAAAATTTAAAAAGTAGTTTTTAAAATT
>JAOQML010000009.1:7311055-7321433 GCA_027568935.1 Erythroxylum urbanii | reverse complement strand
TTTACCCTTCCTTATAAGCTTAGGCTCTTTTGATACTTAAGTTACATGCCAAAAATGCCCTCAATTCATTCTTATGCGTTTTTTTCACTAATTAGCGAAATAAACTTTTACTCACATTGTAATAAATAATTAATCTCCAAAAATAATTCTATCATGACCCCAAAAATTTTTCTAAGGCAAAAAAAATTCAATTCTCATGCTTATTCCATAAATTATTATGCTTAATTTAACGAAAAATTTCAGGGGCCAACATCAACTCACCCTTTTCACTCTCCATCATTGTCATGCCTCCTTTCTTAGGCACACATTATATTGGGCTAACCCATTCTCTATCTTAAATAGGGTAAATGAGACCTACATTTAAAAGCTTCACTACTTCCTTGTTGACCACTTCTTTCATATGAGAATTTAATCTTCTTTTTCTTTCCCTCACAACCTTACACCCTTCATCAAGGTTTATCCTATGCATCACCATATTAGTATTTATGCATATTATATTAGAAATTTTCCATCCCATGGCTCTCATCTTCTTCCTAATTGTTTCTACCAATCTTTTTTCTTATTTTTGATCCAACTTGTTTGAAATTATGATGGATAGAGTATGACCCTTACTTAGAAAGGTATATCTAAGGTGTAAGGGTAAGAGTTTAAACTCTAGAGTGGGTGGTTTCTCAATGAAGGGTGGCATGGGTTCTTTTTTCCTCAATAACATCTCCTGCATTGATTTTTCACCCCAACTCCTCCTTCTCTAATTCTCCATCATCTTCTACATCCTCAAAATTAGCTTCTTATATATGGATCTCCTCTTACTATTTTATGCTCTTGCCCACTATATCAATTTTCATATAAGAGTTGCCCTCCTTTAGATTCTTCAATACTTTATTCATGTTGAATTCAACTTGTTCATCACCAATCTTAAGAATTAGTTTCCCTTTATAGACATCTACTAACGATCTTCCTGAATTCATGAATGGTCTACTAAGAATTAATGGACATTTTGGATTAAAGTCTAACGTTACAAAATGCACATGAGTAATAAACTTATCCACTTTGACTATCACGTCCTCCACTAAACCAAACGATTTCTTTATTAATTGATTCGCCAACTAATAAGCATGAAAGTTGACTTCACATCTCCTAGCCTTAATTTCCTGAAAATAAACAAAGGCATAAGATTGACACTTAAACCAAAGTCATATAAACATTTAGCAAATTATAAATTACCAACTATATAGGATATAGTAAAACTCCTTAGATCCTTTAATTTTGAGGGCATGTGGCTAATAATTATAGAGTTGTAACTCTCCATCAAGTAGACAGTTTAGTTGTCCTCCCATATGTACTTATTTGATAAGATATCTTTGAGGAACTTTATGTACTTAGATATGTTCTCTAGGGCTTCCACAAAGGACAAGTTAATTTGTAATTTCTTCAACTTCTCTAAAAACTTTACAAATTGTGAATCCATTTAATTCTTCTTCGATCTTTATGGGAATGGAATCTTTGAGACATATAGAGGTGGTGGGACATATGGTGGCTCCTCCTTCTTATCTTCCTCTTTATCTTCTTTCTCTTGGCTTCCTTCTTAGTAGGATTCAACCTTTTTCTCAATTGGTTCTTCCAACTCTTTCCCACTTCTAAGTATGTTGGCCTTTAGTTGCTCCCTTGGATTAGGCTCTGCATTGTTTAGAAGACTCCTCACACTTCGTATAGATAATGCATTAACTAGTTGGCCCATTTCAACGTCCAAATTATAGATGGAGAAAGTATGATTCTTTTTAATTTCGTCGAACTTAGTTTTTATCCTCTTATGGCTCTTATCTTAACTTACAAACTTATAATTCATCACATCCGTTAACTTGTCTATCTTTGATTTCAATGAACTAAACCTATCTTGCTGAAATACTAGTAGGTCCTGTACTCACATTTAGTTTCCTACATTATTAGACCACGAAACTTTTGGGTAATTTTTTCACCCAAGATTATAAGTGTGAGAATAAGGTTTGTTATCACCCCAACCAAGTTGTGCACTTTTGTAATTGAGTTGCTCCATATTGTTGCTCTCTATTAGGAAGCAATTAGCTGTAATCTTGACTACACGATTTATATCTATGATGTATTTCTTTAAATGGACTAGAAAAAGTGACCTTTAGGATATTTGTTTGCTTGGTCAAATTTGCTACTTCAGCCCTTAATGTTGTCATTGAATCAAAAACAAGTACCCCTTTTTGATATTTAAAGGTTAGTTGTTGTTTTCTCCTCTCCAATGTCCATAGATAACTATTATTTGTCATCTCCTCCAACAAGTCATGTGTAGCATCAACTGTCTTTCTCATTAATGAACCTCCAGCGACTACATCAATGGTACCTCTAGTGGGTGATTTTACTCTATTATAGAAGGTCTGCAAAAATAACTCTTTAGGTAAGTTGTAGTATGGGTAACTCCTTAAATCTTTCTCACGCTTTGTACAATGATTCCCTTTCACTTTGTTGGAAAATTGAAATCTCCTTTATGATCCTTATATTCTTCATTAGTCAAAAAGGCTTATACCAACTACTCCTATGTTTTCATGTTCTTTGGGCTAAGAGAATTCAACCACGTCTTAGCTCGATCTTTGAGCATAAATAGGAATAGCCTTATCTTAGCTATGTCCTCTAATAACCCATTATACTAAAATGTGTTGCATATTTATAAGAAATTGGCTAAATGAGCATTAAGATCCCCATTGGCTAGTCCATAAAACTGGACATTAGTTTATAGCATGTTCAAGAGAGCTGGTTTAGTATAAAAAAAATTTCATTTGCACTGGTGGTCTTGTGATCCCTTATTGATTAGCATTGAACCTCGATCTGATAAGTTCCATGAGGGTTCTTTACTATCCTTTTTGGTTCGTTTCTTCTGACAATGATCTCTCTGTAGCTTCTTAGCACTTTGCTTTAGAATCTCCTCTCTTGCTAGTGATGTCGAAAACTTTATAAGAGTTTGCTTGAACTCCTAATTGCTCTTATGTTCATGCACATATAATCACACAAGAAAAGTATTAAAATTTTTAAATCAAAGTAAGTTAAACTACATTAGATGCTAACTTATCAATCTTCAGTAACGACATGAAAAACTTATTGAAGTTTAATTTAAACTTATTTATAATGCAAGTATACCAATCACATCTTATAGTTATAATTACCCATTCTCGAGATCTAACTAAGTAATCTCAAATAAAATAAATAATAATTAAAATTTGGCCTCTCGATATATCACATCTCTTCTTAACTTTCGAATTGGATTTGAAGCAATACTAAGGGTAACTAATAAACAATTAAGATCTCTCTTTAATTACCTATTAATTTAATGTTCATCAGTTTATTATAGTTACCAACTCTAGCTACGCAACACAACACAACACAAATAATTCAATCTAACCTCTTGGTTAAGATTAAATATAAAATGATAAGAGCTATAAAGTACGTTTCAATAAAAATAAAAAATGTAATGTTTAACAAATAGTTCAAGAGTAATCCCTGAAATAAGTTTAGCAATTCATAATTGAAATTATATATCTCAATTGATTCATCATTAACATTCAACAACAATTACGAAAGAAAATAAAAGAATAAAATTTGAATTATAAATGTCTTCTCTTCTTTGTCCTTAAATTGGAAAAGTTCGTAGCTTTTGTTCTTCAAGAATTTTCTCTCTTTAATCTCTTCTTTGGTTTTTTCCAACATCTCTTTTATGTTTTTCTTTTCCTTTTATGCTTCTTAATTCTTCCAAGGTTTCCATACTTATTTTTATTCCAAAAATAATCCTGAACTATTAAAAATAAAAAAGGTCATAATAAAAGAATTAATGACTCTAGTTAATAGGATGAATGCTTTTGAACTTTTGACAAATTATGAGAGTCTACCACAAGAATTGTGAAACATAAAATAATTTGGATGAATGAGTGAAACTACATAAAAATTGATTTATTTTACCCTAGTTTTTAGATAAATACTTTCATTACGGTTATTTTGCTTCTTAGTTTTTTAATCAACATTATCATTATCTTTCTCTCAAACATTGGTCTTTTCACTCTTATTAATTTTTGTGGATTTTTGGTAAAAATACTTTTGCGATTTGAAATTCTTGACTAATAATTTTTATTAAAAAGTAAAAAAGGGTTTGTCATTGTTAAGAAAAAAGTTCATTATGATATTGAATACTGGTTATTATTATCAAAGCTCCGGTTCATTATTGGCCGTGATAGTTCTCTATTTCTAACTTATTATGGTTGATGTTTTAACATTTGTAAGTAGTTTATCTCCTACACTTATTACCATTATTGCTATTTTTAATAGATAAATTAAAAGATTCGTGAGAAGTAGGAATGATAATTATGACCTGTTTTTAGCTTGGGTTGGCCGGATTATAGGTAGGTTACGGGCCGATCATAGTCCGCTGGTGACGGTCGGCTCGACCTGACCCAGCCAGTGGCCCGCCTATTTTTTCTGAAACAATGTCCTTTTGAATTTTTTTTAAAAAATAAATGGGTGGGCTGTTATGGGCCAGTCAACTTACCGATGAGCCGGGCCATGAGTTAGCAGCGGGTTAGACTAAGTCGAGGGCAGCCCAAATCCAAAATTTGAAATAAATTTAAAAGATAAGCCAACGCAAGAAAAGTCAAAGAGTCACAGGAGAAGTAAAGAGCCCCAAATGGTCGCTATAAACGGAAAATAAACGGAGAAAAACGGAAAGAGAGAGAGAGAGAGAGCGAGGCTAACCCAAATTTATTTTTTTCTCCTCTTCCCCAAACCCTAGTGGCAACCGTTTCCTTCTCGAACCTTCTTTTGATCCGCCCCTATCAACCTCCTCTCTATCTCCGATTCAGGACAACCATTTCTCTGTCTCCGCTTTACTTCTGCGATTCTGAGTGCTTACCCCGGCGGAAGATGCGTACCGGAGTTTCGTGCTTTATTTAAAATTGGCGTGTTGAGTGGTTGCTTCTCGATTGGTTTTTGTACAGTCGTGGACTTTTTCCTCTTGATCTTCAAGAGCAGTAGACTAAGTGGAAAACTCTCGAGGTTCCATGTTAGAGGTGTGGTTCTCATTTTCTTTACAGCTCTTTAAGTTGTAGTTTTACAACAATCTTCTATGTAGCATGCTTGTGGTCAACTTTGGGATTCTTTGATTAGAAAGAAGAAACGGGGTTATTTTCCCCTGATTGATGTGCTGTTTTTTCTCTTGATTTGGGAACACTTGTAATTGGGTTTGTTCGGAAGAGGTTTATAACTTCTTCCCTGAGAGCATATATTATCCTTCGTTACTCATGGTTCGCTGATTGAATATGTTTGTTGCAAATTTGGGCATTGATTTTCGTTCTCTAGGACAATGCTTAGCTATAACAAAATCTTTCATTGACCTGCAACTCTTGGATACTTATGCTGGATATTGAATGATTTTAGAGTGGTTGGGCGCCTGGAGATTTTATAATCAACTCATGAGTGAGATTAAAGTTTGGTCTGCTTGCTTGTACTATACTGAATACTTGTTCAGTGAAGAACATGCCTATTCTCACCTTAATTATAGTTGAAAGAGAACTTTTCATTTTATCTTGTCTATACTACTGTTTATTATTTCAATACAAAGGCCGTATGGAATTCAAAGCATTTACTATGATTTTCCTTGGTGTACAATCGATTAATTCCTATGTTCATTGCATCCCTACCAGGAAATCTACTACAGTATGTCATAAAGTTCATGTTAATATGGTCTTGTACTTCTGATGACTATCCCTAATATAATAACCTTATGATTTAGTTTAGGCTGGCATCTATTTACTTTACAATTCTATTTTATCTAGGTTTATTTTCTTATGTTAGTAGATTAGTTCTAGTTAGTTATCTATCTAGTTAGGGTTTAATTTCAATTAGAAAATGGAGTTATAGTTAGATAGAATTATTCATCAATGTTTATAAATAAATACACACACACACACACATATATGATACATTAAATTTTAGGGTTTTTGATTACTTTTAATGAAATTGTGAAATTTTCACATCTGAAAATGTGAAGCTTTCTATTTCCTCAGAGTGATTCTTTGATACTTAGAAGTGATTCCTAAGCTCTAGAACCGATTTCTAGGAAATTACTGGCGTGATTCCATTAGTTTTGTTCGTTTTAAACCCTAGTGTGATTCTTGGTTCTTGATTCAAACCTAGGAGTGATTCTTAGAACCTACCCTTATATATATTTTTTTCATAATTTCATCCTTCAATTCGAAGTCCCAACAGCCGCAATCTTCAATTTATACTTTCCTGCTACATCACCTTACACAAATGCATATGGATGTAAGCATGGGCATATGCACTTATATGTTCTCATGAATGCTTATGTGTACATGGGTTGAGGCCTATATGGGGGAATATTTAAATTTTGATGTCATTCCTCCTGTTGTGCTTAAGGTAGCAGGAATCATGTGTTTTTTTGTTTCTAATAGTGAGATGTCTGTTTATTGCAAAATTCAGGATGAATATGAAGTAAATTATTGTGAACTAATACAAAATGCATTTAAGGTTGTATATGAACAAGGTAATTGGCTTATGGCGTTGAAGTTTAAAACAGCAAATTATCTCACCCTTGGAGTTGAATAAGCTATGATTTATTTATTTTTAACTCACTTTCCTGCAACGGTTCATATTTTGTTCCCATCATAAGCAGTAATAAAAATATAATCAAAGTTAGAGTTTTGGATTTGAGTAGTCAATTTTTTGCTTATTGATGTGGAACTACAATTTTATGAATGTAAAGTGGCAACGGATATTCTGTAAATCTGTGAAAGCAACTTGGGTCAAACTCAAGGAATGAAAGTGAAAATCTGTGAAAGCATCATTGGGGTTATTGTGTCTGTTTAATGTGTTCAGGGAACAATATAGCTTGGTAAGAAGCTAAATTCTCGTGTTATTTGTTGATTTACTTTTGAGTATGTTTTATGCTCATGATGCATACTTTTTCATCTTTTAATTTTATTGCAGTTGATGATTGAACGTCTGATGAAAAATTGATCTATGGAACCTGAAATCAAGAAGTTTGGAATTGGTAAGAAGTTCTTATTTGATACTTAAGTTTTATGGATTCTTTCCCTCTATTTCATGTTGCTGATAAATGATAGATCTCCCAGTCAGAGTATTATCATTGGTAGCATCATAATATGGAGGGCATGCTTAGTTTTACAGTCTTACAGGACATTCCCCTTCCCCTAAAGTGGTTAATTATTTTTCCGTAGCTTGCATCTCCAAGTTATAATCATAAGGAACCGGTGCTAATATTAGGTTTTTGGTACCTGGGCCAATTTCTTGTCTCCCTATTGTATTACTAGTGGGATATATAACCAGTATTGGCTGGACAAAGTCTCTATTCTAAGAGTACCCCGAGTGGTTTCACCAAGCACAATAGCTTGGTCTGACCCTCAATTCACAGTTTAGAAACTTAGGCTTTAGAAGTGAACTTTGATAACAGAGTTTTAAGGAACATGTCTCTTGCAGGATCTAGGATTTTTTATTATAATAACTATGCATTTTTTGAACTGCCTATTTCAAGTGAAGATGCCGATTTTTTCTGATTTAACGGACTAGTTGCTGTGCTTTAAACTTAGGACCAAGAGAGCTAACTGGTGCTATTGATCTGATAAGTCACTTCAAATTGTTGCCTCACCATGAGTTCTTCTGCAAGCGCTCACTTCCTGTATCAATTTCGGACACACATTATTTTCACAATGTGGTGGGAGACACTGAAATCAGAAAAGGAGAAGGAATGCAATTGGCTCAACTTATTCAGAGCACCTCTCGAGATAGTAGCACAAGAATACGTCCATTTGATCTGGATGAACTTAGAGAGGCCTTTCAGCTGAAGGATACAACTCCTATAGATTTGCCACTTGTGAGATATTTATTGCTATGAATTTGTTTCTGATGTTGTTGTCTGCCTTAGTCCTTTACCTTGATTTTAAATTATCATTTCTTAATTATTCCCTTTAGTTGGATATATATATCCTACCATCTTTGATCTCCATTTTTTGTAGGCAGAGAAGGGGACACCCACAATTGCAGGGAAATCAAAAAGTGAATCCAAAGACAAGGAGAGAAAGCATAAAAAACACAAGGATAGAGATAAGGAGAAGGACAAAGAACATAAGAAGCACAAATATCGTCATAAAGACAAGGATCGAAGTAAAGACAAAGATAAAGATAAGAAGAAAGATAGAAGTGTACACCATGATTCGGGTGGGGATCACTCAAAAAAACACCACGAAAAGGTTGAAAATCATTAATGTCGTGGAGCCATTGTTTGTGATAAGCTAAAAATAGTGAAATTTCTGCACCATTGTATCTATTACAGGGTGTTTGATTAAGATATCTTGTAGAAAATTTGAACATACATTCCTACTGTATTTAGAACTTGGATGACACTTGAATCTTTTGAGTAAAATTACTGAAACCTCAGTGTAACTAATCTTTGGGATGGTGCTGCCTTTGTCTCTCATATTATCTGTTTTATTAGATTTGATTGAATTATCAATGCATTACTAATTTTTAATTTGTTGTATTTCCAGAAGAGGAAGCATGACGGAGATGAAGATCTAAATGACATTCACAGGCACAAAAAAAGTAAGGTAATAGAGAGCATGATCAGAACTTGGGGGGCTTGTTTTATGTTTGTTACTTTGATTTCTTATGGTGGGCTAATTTTGCCATCTATTTGTTCTATTATCTAAAGGATTTTTTGGTTTGTATATTATCTCTGTTTTTTTACTTTTGCAGCATAAGAGCTCAAAAATTGATGAAATTGGTGCCATAAAGGTAGCAGGCTAAAATGTATGGCATACTATTTCGACTGAAATGGTTGTTAAGAGTTTGGAGAGAGTTTTTGCTTGTAGTTAACTAGGAAGATGGAGGTAAATCCCATTTCTTTTAGTTTGCCTTAATCTTTTTGAAGTCACGATATGTGATCTCTTGGATGACAAAGTGCTAATTAAATATACTTAAGAATAGGGCAAGTAGGCTTCATGTTTCAGGTGATTTTGCTTTAGGTTTGTAACGATTCTGTTGTGTTGCACTGCCTTCTGATACCTGTCAGCTAAGTTGATTGTGTTTGTGTTTGTGTTTGTGTCTCCATGCCATTCTCTATCTTAATGTCTTTTTGGGAGTGGATGTTCGTTGAGATTTTTCACTTGTCTATTGGTTCTTGTTCTGCTTAATGAAACTGTATTTCATTTCCATTGAAGTCATTTAGTGGCACTGCAGGTTCTGTGATCTCGTGGAAATGGCAGAACCTAACCTTACTGTACTGCCATGATTTCGTAGCAATTTTTTGTTATCATTCCAAAACTATCATATTTCTCAGCATTTTTCTCCGTCTTGATCATTTTCAGGAATGCTCTGACGCTTTCTCCTGTTTGTACGCAGAGTAGGTTGTGAACTGACTAAAAAATGTGAAGAAGGTGAATTCACCTAACAAAATGATGGGGAGGGTAAGAATTGCTAGGGATGAACTTTGTATCATAAAGATGACCTGATATAACTGCTGGTAATAGGGAGAACTTTGATACTTTCTTCTCGTCCTCAGTATTTTGGCGCGTTGGATATTTCAGCATATACGCATTGTTGTAATCATTTGCGTCTTTTTAGAGTAGTTTAGTACCAACCATAAATCAGTTTCAATTGGAATTTGCGGCTTTGAGTGGTAGGAAGAAGGGTGGGTTTCAGAAGATAGCATTGTATTATAAGTATTTTCCTCTTCTCTATGCTTAATAACCGAAAGCAATTTTAGTTCCCCAATGGGATTGTAAGAAGTTTTGTTTTCAGTTGAAGAACGCTTTACTTGTCAAGTGACGATGGATATTCTTTTGTATTAGCAACTGAGGAGGCAATCTTCAAATCTCTACGACTCGGTACCAATAAATGATAAAAACATGATACATATATGTATATGTCCAAAATTCTCATCATGGAGATGGAGCTTCTTTATTTTCATGTGGAAAGCAGCAACCAACACAGTTAGGTTCCTGGGGGCGACGTTATCGGCGTCCTTTTAGTCACTTTCTGGTCTTATTTTTCTTCTCTTATTTTTCTTCTCTTATTTTTCTTCTTTTACACTAAAAGATGATAAAGAATTGAGTTGAATCAGATGGGTAGCAATCAAATGAGAATATGGAGTGCCGATTTAGAGGGCTCGCTGGACCGCGTTTTATACCAGGAGCTCTGTCTAAAGGGCTTTTTCTCAATTTAGCGAAACTGCAAGATAGTAGTGTCGTAACGTGGTATGTATCTTATCTTCGTCATTTTCACAACTAGGCAAATCTCACGTTAATGCAGGTTTGATGGTCTGTGTCTCATCTTC
>JAOQML010000009.1:7245464-7308085 GCA_027568935.1 Erythroxylum urbanii | reverse complement strand
TATCCCCCACCAAACCAAACAGAAATACCAAGAAAACTCAAGGTGAAAAGAGAAAAAACCTGGACGCTTGAGGAGTTAGTAGTTAGACTTGGTAGAATCCAAGAAAGAGATGGATTTGAGTTCAGACAGAGACAACAAGTTAAGTGTCATATCTAACTAAAATTTGTAGCAAAAAGGATAAGCGCTAAGGATTGACGTTGGATTGCTATGTGTGGCCTTGAAGTCTGGCTGATGGAAGCGTGGACATGGTGGTGATCTGGTAGATATGAGAGAGGCAAAGAAAGAACGAAGAAGAATACAGAGAAAACGAGAGAAATGAGACTGTAGTAAAGATGGCAAAATTGACATTAAACAAAAAAATTTCAGCTGATTACTTGAAACGCTCCTGGGGAGGAGCTTATCAAAAATTAGCTGGTTAGGTTGAATCAGCCAACCCAACCAGCTAATAACCAAACAACTTTAATAGTTTTTTTATAAAGTCAATAAGCTAAAATGAGTCAATAAGCTAAAAAAGAGCTTATCAACTCTTCACCAAACAAGGCCATAACCTTAATAACCATTTATAAATCTCCTTATAGATTGTTGTCCTCCTTCCAAGGCAATAATTAAAAGAGAGCCTAAGCTGAGTACTGGGTCTTTGATGGTAATGGCCAGAAAACCAAAATGTTACAAATTTTAAAAGGGAATAGCCCAAACCATCTTACCATCCAAATCACACAAGTTGATGCTTAATAAATCTAAAGAATCCAACTATGGATTCCTTGGTTTAGCCTACCTAAGCCGTGAGCCACCTTGCATAGGCGTGAGTTAAGTGTCACGCCCATGCAACTTGTGTCATGGGTATGAGAGATGTCTCACAGCCCTGACAATTTCATGCATGGTTGTGAGCCATGTTTCTTCAACATGCACTCTTCATTTTATATATTTTCTTGTCTTCTCTTATTCTAATCCTTCTAATCCTTGCATATGAAGACAAATGATTGTGAATCTCCAAAAAACAGCTCAAATATAATACTTTCAACTCATTTTAGCTCTTTTACTTTTGAATTGTACCTAAAATTAAAGATGAACTAAATTGAGTGTCTTAAATATTTTAAAGCATTAATCACTAAATGTCATGGATTAAATGTATCAATAATTAAGCACATATCACTCACAATTAATGATGTGCACAAGATCAAATATTTGTTATATTGTTAGAAGGGTGAGCAGATATTAGTCTTCCTTTTTATGTGGTGTTGCTGAAAAAAATTTCTTACTAAGACCTTGACCTTTAGAAATATGATTATCAATTATTTTACAATCTTTCATTCATAAGCGTTTAAGGATTCTTTGAATATATGTCACTTATGAAAGTGATAATAATTTCTTTGAGCGATTTCTTAAAATCTTAACTCCAAGAATGTATATAGCTTCACCTATATCATTCATCTCAAATTCATATGATAACCAGTCATTGGTTTGCTTAATGAACCCACAATCATTATTAGTTGTAGTGCTCCCTTACTATAGGGCATATATTGGAACTCCCTGAGGACATTCTAGTACGTAACCTATGATAATAGTGCGCTACGTTCAATCACAACATTCACTTAACATGTCATCATCATTCTTTATTTTCTTATAAGACATCATAGTGAAAAACACCATATTTTAAAATCCAAATTTTTCCTTTCAGTTCATAAAACTAAATATTTACATTTACAATTTTCAATATCATTTGAATATGAACATCATCCTATTCTAATACAAAATGCACTACATGAAAGAGGAAATACACTAATAGATTTATCTAATCTTCCAATCTCAGCTGACCGACCTTTGAGTCATTTCTTCTTCTTCCCAAAAGTACAAGGCTATACTTCTTGTAGCGTCTCTCAGTAGCTAAAGTCATCTCTTAGTCCTGAAAAATTAACATTGCAATTTTTGTAAGTTTTGTGAACTTAATGAGGTAACCATCATCGATGGTTCACTCTCTTCATACAACACATCACACATATAGCATATAATTCACGTCTTTGCATTTTTCATAAATTATCACATATCACATTCTCACTTAAGGGTAAGACAATTTTGCATTTCAAACAATCAAACATACTTATTAAAATGTATATGAAATGCTCATGTGACTCTTTTCTCATTATTACGTTGTTGTGATCGAGTACCTAAGCTGTCCCGTATCTATTGTAGATACCGGGCTCATTTATACTATCCCTTATTTGTTGGGGATATAGGGCTCATTTTACATAGTAAGCCTTTGGCTCTTAATCACATTTGGAGCTTTAAGTTAGTTTTTAGTGGCTAATCAGGTCACAACTCTCATTATCTGATCATGCATTCATATATGGAATGCATCTCTCATAATCAATCAATCATGTCAAGAAGCGTTTAGTTCGTCACATTCACATACAAGTAGCACTTCAATATCACATTCATGCACCAAGTCTCATACCTTCATTGTTCGGCATCAACATAATCAAATCACATTCATAACATCATTCAAAACGTATTATAAAGCAAACAATTAATTGCGTGAAACCGTCTAGGTTACTCACCAATTTCTCCTGAAGCTATTGCCTCAAAGTTTCAGTAACGTCTAGATGTTGACATTCCAATTGCTCCTCTATAGCAAGCAATATACACATATCACACTTTTACACAATTATAAGTGTTTGTTAATGCACATGTATGTATATGAAATATGCATAATGCATGTTCATGACAATCCCGGGTATTACTCTATTATTCTCATCATATAACATTCATATTTCCAACCTCACATAATTATCATTTATACTTATGGTTTATACCTCAAAAAAACCATTAAAATCGGAATTCATAACTTATTTCATCAATTCAATTTTTTCCTGAAACATACCTTTGAGTTACTGTATATGATCAATCTGACAATGAAAATGAAGTAATTTGGTATTACTTTCTTCGAAAAAAATGTTCCCTATTGTATTAAGCTCCTAATGACACTAATATCATTCAATTTGGTTCATTATTCTATGAGTTATACTCAAAATACTGTAGACTGAGTACATTTGAAATTTTGGCTAGTGCACGATCATGCTTTCAAGTTGTACAGTTCATATCTCTCTATTCCAATATCAAAAAATTACAAACTTTATACCAATTGAAAGCTAAGAAAATAAGATACAACTTTTGTAAATACACCTTTGTATTATTTGGCCTACATCAATACAGTTTATTTGGTAACAACAGGATATGATTTCTGTCTCGGGTAGTACTACAGCCTAAGTCAAGACTCATTTTCATGCCAGATTTTGTAATTCTTAGATACAGAATGTAAAGTTGACTTCTTCAAAATAGTTGTATCCATAAGTCTCTAATTTAATTAGAATCCAAAATCAACTCATTTGGAAATCTACAGATCAAGATATTATCAAAATACCAAAGCATGTTCAATGAAAATATTCCAGTTCATAATATTCCAGCAGACTCCCTCACTTTCATCCAATCAATCTTTTTCAAATCAATTCAGATGGCTCTAAATTTTTATGGAGAGGAAAAAATGTATTAAGAATGTAATGGTTCAATTGTCAAGTCATTTAGAGGTCAGGAGACAAAATTATAGTCAAACGAATCCAAGCTGTGTATTTTGAGAAGCACTGTTGGCTGGCCATGTAACCATAATGCACAGCCATGCACTCCAATTCTAGAAACTGTAGATTCTCTTCCTTCTTCTTCCTTTCTTCCACTTACCCCATCATCTCTAATTTATGCTCTCCCTTTTATCTCTTCATTTCAACTCAGCGTAATCATAAAGAAATCAAAACCTAAGATTAAAATACAAACATCAAAATAGAAAAATCATTCACACATCTCCTTCACATTTTTCTGCATTTCTTCTTTCATTTTTCTGATTTTTCATTTTCTGCATTTTCTTCATTTTTATCATTATTTTTGATATCCAGATATCACCTTACACCTATTCTTTATCTCTAAACTCATTTTAAAACATCTCTAAAAACACTCAAAATAGAACATATTCTCATACACTTTCATCAAAAAAAATTTCTGCACTTCTTCATTTTTCTGCTGCACCCAATACTCTACTTCAAGTCAAATTTTAAAACTATCATACATATACAAAAGCAAGATATTTACATCAACTATTCATCACCCATGACATTATAAAAAAAATCAAGTCATCACTCTTAATTTACTCATCATTCTAGCTTCATTAACCATGCCTATAATATTTAAAGCATAACTTGATTAATCTTCAAACTCTTCATGTCACACTAAACCCTAGCTTCCCATAGAACTCACATACATTATCATGGAGGTTGGGAGGATTAGGTTTTCTAGTGGAATTGAGATGACAATAAAGATGATAGTAGCAAGGAAGGGTGAAAGCAAGGCTCACGTGGATGGTGGTGAATATGTGTCGTAGGAGATGAAGAAAAATGAAGAGAAGAGATGGAGAAGAGTCACAAAGAGAAGAAGAAGGAAGGCAAGAATGAAAGTCAAAACAATTAATTTGTTTTTTAATAAAGCAAGGAGTCATGGGTTTAAATACTCACTTGCCACATGTCAACTTTCTAGTGGATGGAAACAAACTCTTACATTAGCTAGTCCAATCAATTCCAATTTCTACTCCAATTGTCTCCAAATTTCAATGACATTGGTCATTAAATCCAAAAGTCATATATAAAAATTTCCACTATCATTTGACATTAATTTCTACTGCTAATTATCAATTATCCTGCCACTTGACATTTTTCCTAGTATAAAAATATCCAACATTTTTAGAAATTTTCGTAAAATTCACCAAAAATTATAAATTACTAAATACACTCTCGAAATCAGTTTTCAAAATATAAAAACCACAATTCTCAATATAATCACATTTATAAACAATTATACCCAGAATATGTCAATGAATGCATATACAATTATTTTTATTTGCAAACATTTAATATTCACGTGTATGTGCATGTCATATAATGCATGAGCATGAAATGCATTTTCTAATCTCTTAATAATCTCTCATATATATACTGTTCTAGCCTAAACATGGGTAAAGGGGATGTTACACTAGCAATCAAAATATCATCCACATTAAAGATAAAATTGCAACTTTATCTTCATATTTCTTAATATATACATAGTGGTCTTCATTAATCATATGAAAATTATATGAAAGAATTCCGTTATGAAAACATATACGCCACTTTCTTGAGGACGAATTTAGACCATAAAATTTTAATAACCAGCGCACTTTATGTTCTTGCCCTATCTCAAGGAAACCGACATGTTATTTTATATAGATTTCTTCTTTTAATTCTCATAGGACCAACAAGAGCGTCAGTTACATTCCTTATCTTATCCTTCTCTTGTGGAATAATCATATGAATTTCTTCTTCAATCTCATAACAACATTGGGGAATAATTCCTTGATTACTTTGTCACAAAAAAGGTTCATCTTAAATAGATTTTTGAATTTTCCAATGACTCCCACTAAGGTCAGACACCATAAGTAAACTTTCAATGGGTTACAACGTGACTTGATTTTGAGTTAATACTTCCATATCCAAATTGCTCCCATTAGGTTGAAGCTCCCCATCTTGATTCCTCATAACAAAATTATGTTGATCAAGAATCTCATATAGAAATAGGTCTTTTCTTATTCCACCTTCCTTCAAAAAATCATTCTCTAAAAACGATACATCTCATGATTCAAATTTAATTGCACCTTCACTACCTTGTTCACATATGAATACATACCCTTTTGGCCTAGTTTCCTATATTTATAAGAGAAATAATGAACATAGGTAGCGCATCCCCAAGGTTTAAAAGTTGTCATATCAGGCTTTTGACTTGTCTGTAATTCATATAGAGTGCTTGTAACTAATATTGTAAGTCCTCAATTAAGTATATAAGTGACTATTAGCAATGCATCACCCCAATAGCGTAAAAGACATCGATTTCTCTTGTGATTTCCTTAATTCCACCGAAAACTTATGCTTTAGAAATCTTGTACGTAACATATGTGCTTTGTTAAAGTCTATAATAAATTCTTTTATTAATTTTTCTGTTGAGTCTTATTATTTATCGGGACACATGGCACTACACGTAGACAACCACCTAGGATTAAAAAAATCACATAAGAATATTTGTTAAACATGTTGATTACAATATTTACATGCTATTATTCATATTAAAATATAATAATATACTATTACTTTAATATGATATAGAAAACAAAGTATTTCATTAAATTTTTATTTATTATGAAATAATAATAATAAATAAAGTGACTAATCTCTTATTTTTATTTATAATCCATACTTTATAAATAATTAATGGTTAACTTAATTGGTTTTATTGTTGAAATTGTGTATATTTTTGTTAATTTTTTGATTTGTTAATTTCTAAAAAAATTGGAATTGAATTGAGTGTTGATAGCAAAACTATGAAAAGTAGAAGATGTTTACAATGAGATAGCACTATAAGGTCACTTAGTAAGACTTTATCGATCACTCATGCTCTTACGTTCTTTACTAATGGAGAATTCTAATTTATTACATGACAAAATAATATGTTGTTGATTTATACATTCCACCTGCTTTCAATATGAGACGTGTTTTAGAACTTGTTTTTAAACAAATTGATATGGAATATGATCCTATTGAGTAGTTAGTTGTTAAAATGCTCTTTGCTTTGGCTTGTGCTAAGGAATATGCATTTTTTTCTTTCATACCAAATTAAGGTGACTAAGGAAGATAGTGATAAGAAATAACACCATCTACTTGCCTCACTATTATGTTTCATCAATAAACACCATTTCATTATCTATTGGTGAATTATTTAAGTTGCATCCATTAAGGATCATTTTTCATGATTTATTGGTAAAAATCACATTGGAAAAATAGATGAGGTTTATTTTCTTGTGCATTATTGTATATTACACACCAATTTGGAATTGCTATGTATTTGTTCAACCTGTCAATGAAGTGAAGCTTGCCTTTAATTGCTATTCATAAAATAGAAAATGTATAAAGGAGCAGGCGTTTGCATTATGCAATCATAGCTTAGTGAACTTTTACTATGGTACCTCGAAATATTTGTTTGTATGATAGATTTATAAACCCATCAAAGCTTAAATGTTTCCATATGATCATGTCTTCTTTATTAAATTTAAAGTGAAGTTGTTTATTAATATGCAAGTGTTAGAAGATGGTAATGCAATATGTATTGTTTCCTTTTGCTCCACGGTCATCGCTCCTATTGTGTTGTTCCTATCACATGTTTGATTGGAGTAAGTAATTTATGTTTTCAAGTAGACCGACTGATGGCAATTGTTAATCTAGAACATTGTTCTTTTGCCATTTCATATCAGATTTTAAATCTCCAGCCTTACCTTATCTCTAATTTTAATAATGAATCTCATTTTTGTAGAGGCAGAGTTTATGAGTTTGAAGTGACAGAAGTTATATCCTTACTCATGTATCCATTTTGTCCACATATATTTCTCATTACTTAGAAATCTCCATATCCTTTTAGTGAGACATTATTATGTTCAAGATTTTGAGGGGAATCACTCCTTCATCATTGGATAAACATACTTTTGTCTATTTACTTTTGGCTTTAATTTCTTTTTCTTTGCATCCTAGCCATAAAAATTTCCTAAAAGATAAATTTCTTTAATGACTATTTAGGGAAATGCCATGTGAGCTACCCATTAAACATTAGTAAAATTAAGCACAGATAAGATAAAGTTGGACTTTACCAGTGAGTGATAGTGTTTTTATGCTCCAACTTACTATCTTGGCATGTATTTTGTCAATTAGTATTTTAAAGTCACTATAGGAAGTTTTTTAGGATGAAATTGGAATATCAAGGTACATGATTGGAAGGTGGTTGATAGATGCATAATTGATCATATTTTAACCTCATATTTGATGCATTTTTGCTTGATATTTTATACTTTGATCGTATATTTGGTACTTAATTCGCTTCAAGTGTGTATACAGAGTATAATTGCCTTCACTAACTTAAAAGAGAAGAATTGGATGAAAACTTAACAAAAAATGAATATTCAATAGAAGGCACATATCCTAGGTCGTGTAGATTTTTAATTTCTAGAGAATTTGGTTATGCACGGTTTGATACACGAGCATGCATTTAATCATGCATCAGGCAAAACCCTAGAATTTAATATAAAAGACATCTTTTAGAGGAAAACGAGAGAAGGAGACTTCAGGAGGCAAATGCAGATGTGGAGATCATTCTCAGGGGGGAATTTTTATCCAAAGAAGTAGAAAACACGAGGAATTCATTGAAAGATCCATCGAAATATAAGATCAAACCTCTATATAGTAAGAATATTCGATAAAAGACAATCAAGGAGATTTAGAATTATGAACCCATAGTTTTTATTTCATTTTTCTTTCAGTGTATGTTTGATTTCGTGTTCGATAATGTGCAGCTAAACATCTTATTAGAATTTAGGTTAAATGAACCCTATGTTAATACTTTGATATGATTTGATTCTTTTATTAATGCAAGTGGTTTGATTGTTATATTGTGATCTCATTACGTGTTTTATTATGTTCTAATAGACTCGAGAATATTAAATCATAACCTAATTTCATGCATAGGGATTGAGAAATCCTATTGATGAATATATGTACCGTAATTGGAAGGAGTTGATTGCAACCCTAAAGATATGATGACATAAATCTTCTAAATTATGATCAAAACTAATAAAGGGATTCACAAATCGATAAAACAATCCTATAAAATTTAAACTGAGTAATTCGGTTAAAAACCTTAGGATTAGTTATTAGTAGACTCAAGGTCAACTATTAGCATACCATAGTAATCTCCACGGTCCAATAAATTAATAAAACAATTGAGTAATAAAAGATAAATCTATTAAAGGATTAGGGGGATTCAAAACCTAGATACTAATTATTAATATCAGTAATTTTCTAAGTGAATTTTTAATTCTCCGTTTAATGTCATTGCCTATTTTATTTTACTTGTTTTATTTTTATTTTCTTTTATTAAAATCCAAAATTGATAGACTAGATAATAGAAAAAATGTAATTACTAGTAATCACTATCTTTGTGGGATCGACTCATACTTGTCAGTACTAGCTACAATTATATCATGCACTTGTGGTTATTATAATACTGACTAACTTCGAAAAAGTCAAGCAATGGTGTATATTAAACCAACGAGGGAACCATTGCTACTAATCCATTGCACTAGTATATGTATATATGCCACTCTTCATACAGTTTGCTTCAAGGTCAGACAACTTGCTAAATAATTTTAATGTAGTTATAAGTGTTGCTATATAATTGTTGTCAGCTTTAGCTATTAATTATTAATATCTGTAATTTTCTAAGTGAATTTTTAATTTTCCATTCAATATCATTGCCTATTTTATTTTACTTGTTTTAGTTTTATTTTCTTTTATTAAATCCAAAATTGATAGGCTAGATAATAGGGAAAAGGTAATTATTATTAATCACTGTCTTCGTGGGATCAACTCATACTTGCCGGTACTAGCTACAACTATATCGTGCACTTAAGGTTATTACAATATTGACTAATTTGGAAAAATTCAATTAATGGTGTATATTAAAACCAACGAGGGAACCATTGCTACTAATCCACTGCACTAATGTATGTATATATGCCACTCTTTATACAGTTTGCTTCAAGGTCAGACAACTTGCTAAACATTTTTAATTTAGTTATGAGTGTTGCTCCATAATTATTGTCAGCTTTAAAGAGTAATATCAAATCATCTGCAACGCTCAAATTGATTATGCCTAGTTTCTTACGTTTAGAATGGTACCTGAAGTATTTTCTTCTAATTACAACTCTTTTTAGGAGTCAACTGAAAACTTCCATGACTAAAGCAAACAAGTAATCCTCTTTCCTAATCCCTTTAGAGTTCTTAATAGTTTTTGTAGGTTTATCATTGATCAATATGTTGTAAGTTAGAGTGGAGAAGCATTACTTAATTCTTGCTACATAGTTTTCTAGAAATTCCATAGCCCTTAAAACATTATCAGTGATGCTCCGATCAACATTGTCATAAGCTTTCCTAAAATCAACTTTAATCATATAGTTCTTGCTTCCTTTCCTTCTTTAATAATTCCTTAAGAGCTCCTGTATTAAAATGATGTTATCTACTACTATTCTGTCTGGAATGGAGGCACCTTATAGCTAAACAATATGATTATGAAGGACTTTCTTCATTATTTCTGCTAATACTTTGGAAATCATTTTATAAATTAAGTTGTAATAAGCAATTGAAAAAAATCATTAAAATTCATGTGCTCATTTTCTTTTAGGATGAGAGTAATAAAAGTTATGTTGATTTCTTTTAATAATGTTTTACTCTTGAAGAATTCCATAATGGCATATACTATTATGTCCTTAGTAAGGGGCTAGGTCTTGATGAGGAAGTTGATGTTAAATCCATCAACTTCCTCATCAAGATTTAGAGCATCTTCAATTTCTTGTGTTGTTACTGGTTTGACAAAAGTTTCAATTTTTTATGGAGATAACCAATCCTAGATAATTTCTTTAAGTAAAGGAATAGAAGAATGGGCATTGGATGGGGATCCTATAAAATTAGAGAAGTGCTTAGCTACTTCTTCCAACAGTTGTCTTTTAGTGTTTAGGTTGTAATTATTGTTCTCCATAGTATGATTTTATTTGATTTCTTTATATCCATGATTTTATCTTCCCCTTTGAGCTATGTTACTCTTGATCTTTGTTTCATTAAATAATGATCATATTTCAGAGCTTTTGATAGATTGAAGATAGCTTGCTTTTTAAGATCTTACAACATTATTTATGTAGGGTTGTTATATAGATCACTTAAATTATATTGAGTGCTATATTAGTATTACTAAGCAGATGATGAATGTTGCCAATGTTCTTTCTATGTATTTGTTTGATCTTTTATATGATTATTCACAATTTCCTTGCGTACACAAAGTATTTTGCTCCTGATGTGTTTGCGTTGACTCCTTTCCATATGACCTCATCAAAACCTACCAGGTTAGTTAAAAAACATTGAACTAGAAAGGCTTTTTAAAACTTATAGACTCAACCTGAATAATGATTGGTGAATAATCAGATAAAATTAAAATGTGAAGTAAGTTATTATAGTTAGGAAAAGATTGAAACCACTTATAATTTGTTAGAATGCAATCTAACTTTTTCCTGAAGAATTTATGTCCCTTTTGATTATTGTTCTAAGTAAAGAAGTTGCCTCCACAAGATAGATCAGCCACTTGGATGTAGACTTATCCCCTTTAGCTTTCTGATATTATATAATGCTGTTAAAATCTCTAAGCAAAAGCCATGGTATTTGGATGCTCAATGCCAACTCTTTGAGTTTGGCCTATAGATGTGATCTATGATATACATTATTAAGAGCTTATATGAATGATATGTATATGGAGTTATTGTAGAATTTATTTTTGGTTTTGATATGAATTACTTGAATTATGATGTAGAAATGTGAACATTTGTTAGGTTACTATTGTAGTAGATTAGGATTCTCCTGTTCGGATTATTTGAATGATTGGTAATCTCTTTCCAATATATAGGCAAAATATTGAGGAAATTGCAATTTCCATGTTTTATTCTTGATTCCAATATGCCAACCATATCTAACTTACTTTGCAAAATGAAGTCTTTGAGTAAAAGTTATTTTTAGAGGGGAAATTAACACTCTAGATATTTCAAGCAATGATCTTTATATTTTTGGCTCCAAGTATGAAGGTTTCTTCTTTTTGTTAGACTTTTTTCCTAGAGATATGTTCAAATCCTATATTGGTGTCTTCTATTATAGATGTTTTTGCTTCTCTATTATTTCCTCCCATAAATTTAGTGCATCTTTTACCATTATATTCTTTGACTTGAGAAGTTAATTTGTTTGCTTACATTAAGTTGTCTTGATCTGTGATTTCTTTTATTTCCTTAGATTGTGACTTTTATGGTTGATTAAGACTGTCACCCTTTAAAGCTTCTTTTACTTTTTCATTCTTATTGATTTAGCCCTTAGCTTCACTTTCCATATTGCAAATATTGTTATTTTTTACTCCTTTATCACCTCTAAATCAAAGATTTCTTGACATTTACCTATCTTGAAGACCCCTCCTGTAGGCTACCATATCTTTTTTAGGGTTTAATATTATAAGCTTTTACAATGTCATCGCTCTAACTAGTATACAGATTCTGACGAAAGCTATTATCATTATCTTTATAGTCGCGTAATCCATGTAGATTGGCTTTCCAATAAAGCTTGCTAAGTGACTCAAGCCATTTGTTCTTTGGTATTTTAAAGGTACTTCGTATATGCATATCTAGATGGGAGTGTTTTTTTACTTAATAACTTCCATGTTTAGTCCTAATTGTAAAGCATAAAGTATTGATTTATTGTACGTGTGCTATAAACTAGCTTAAAGTATTTTCTTTGTAGCTTTAGGACAAGAGAATTTGAAGAAGAAAACATCACACTATTGACAAAAATGTCCTGTAATCCAAGTTGTTTCCATTTAATATTCACCCTTCTTTCATCCTTAGAAAGGCTACTCCTTTATCAAGGAAATATCCTATCAGTGCTGAGCTGCACCTCTATACTGCAGCCTTGAATATTTCTAAAGGAGGTGATACAATATGAAGATCTGCACATTTATTAAGAGGATAGAAAGCTTAATTTAGTTTCAAGTTTGAAATCTTCATCATCTTAAACCCATATTTTCTTAAGAGGGTTTAAAGTTTATGCTTCTGTATGATCTATAACTAAAGGAGCTTGAATGGAGGTACTTGAATGCAAATTTATGGTAGGAGATGGTGAGAATTGGGTAGGCTGAGGAGAGTTCATAGGTGGGAAATTTTGCAAAACTTCTATCATGTTGTATATAAAGGAGTTTTAATAGGTAATGACCAATGGATAAAAGAAGAAAATAGGCTATGGGAAGATAGATAAGAAGATGATGATGTTTAGGAGTGCAAATGAGGTTGAAAACTTAGAGTAGTGGAAGAATGAGAGAGTTGGTGGGCTAACTTGCATGTACACCATTCAATGATGAAGGTGAGGAAAGCAGGTTAGCAATGGAGAGTTACATTCTTTTAACAATATAAAGATTTTTAATATGTAGTGTTACATCTCATTATTTATTGTTGAAAGAATGTAACTCTCCATTATTGATGAATGATTTTGGAATTTAGTTCTTGGTTCAATCTTATCTTACACACAAATAAACATGCTTCATTGTCTTATTGTTTTCACACCTCTCTTAGAAACTATTAATCATAGATTAACAACAATCTCTGTTAACCTCGATTTTCTCTTAGGTCGTGATTAATCAAAATAAGCTCTTTAACTACACCTAGCTGTTGAACAACCTAGAACAAGCTCTCTAAATCTAGTAGGATAATCGCATTATGAATAAGAAAAATAGATTAATTTAGGCAACTACCACACAAGCTTGAGTCATTTAATCTATGTTATATTATTCCTAATGATTCCACACCATTAATTGCCACAAATGAATCCAAAACACAACTATTACGTATTGTATTTGAGATTCTAGGAATGAGTTTATATAAAAACAATCTAATAGAAGCATTAAAATCATTCGTACACAAATACCCAAATTAATAAGCAAAGAATAACATAAACAATCCCTAGAGAGAGAGAGATTCAGCGATACATAATGAAGAGATACTTAAATGTGATCCTCAGTTTTGATTTGACCTTCGAACCAGAAGAAGGAAGATTAGCCCTCCATAGATTCCAAAGGAGTAAGGTTTCTGGCCCTTCTCTTATTCCAAAAAACGATTCACCCTTAGTTTGGCCACTTAAATGTCTATTATATGAAAAAATAAGTTTTTAAAGAGATGCACAACCGTGCATCACCAAAATAATGCTTCTTCGAAATTGTGCATGGACATGCAAGTGGATGCATGACTGTGCACCTTGCAAGTCATGCGAATTGTTCATTTTCTATCATTTTCTTATCCCATCTTCAACCTAATCCATCTCCTTCTTATTCGATAAAGACAAATGAGTTTGAATATCAAAAGTATGGTTTAACTCATTTTAGCTTTTAATCTTCCAAATTGCACCTAAAACCACATATAAACCAAAATAAGTTTCTTAAGCATTTCATATCATTAGTCACTAAGTGTTAAGGAATAAATGTATAATTAATAAAGCAAGGAATAAATGTATAATTAATAAAGAATATATCATAAAGCAATGGCATGGAGCAATAGAAATCGATCAAGAGGGACTGTAGATGAGATATAGTTAGTAAGTCATCTAATCAAGGGCCCCAATTAAATCTTCTAAAAAAATCTATTTGGGATCTTATCAACTACAAAAAAATTTTTTATTTTTAATGATTTTTTTGGAATCCTATTTTTTTCAAATTTGATTGTGATAAAAATTCAACAAATTTAATTTGATTGCTTTAAAAAATTAGTATTTTTTATCATTATAATGAGAGGTACAATAGCCTTGATGACTAAAGATCTTATTGTGCTTCCTCTTATAATAATTTGGTATGTTTTTAATCCTTATTATGATTTTTAAAGTTCAAAAGAATGTATTAGAAACTAAATGGAGTACAAATACAAGTTGAAACTAAAGATTAACGATATCTTTAGCTTCATAGTACTTAGTAACTATGGTAACTGGCTTGAAATACAAGAATAAGAAGTTACTAGAAAACTATATAACACCATTCAATACAAGAGGAATAACTCAGCTAAAGAAAAGCCTATAAAAGAAGTGTGATTTCTACAAATAGGTGAGTAGCTACGAACAGATCAATTTAGTTAGTTACTTATTGCTGTCAATACTACCTTAAGTTCCAATCAATTTGCCATTACATCAATACTATCAAAATGTAATTTATGTGCCAAGATAACTTCTCTTATCTATAGGATAGTACCTTAAGACACAACTTAAGCTGTTAATTTTAAATTTTGAAAGATCTTTGTATTCCTTTCTTTTCATATTCCATACACTATATAAAAAAAAGTTATCTTAAATGCCATATAGTCTCCTTTGTAGAGTTGGTGAGGTTATGTTACTTAATTGATGATAACTTGCCATTCAGTACTTTAGCATTGAACATTGCATAAATAGTAAACTTGGAGCCAAATTATAGATGTGTACTATCACTAGAAAACAAATGGCCAATGGATTTAAGCCCCTGGTCACAAAAACTACATGTGTTGTTTAAGCTATTAAAGCATTTTATCATATCCAAAGTGCTTAATCTATTCCTAATAACCAACCAAAGTATAAAGGAGAATTTTAAAAGATTATGCTTTAATCAAACTAACCTAAATGACAAAATTCTAATAAAAATAACTCTAAAGATCATCTGACAAGATTTATTTATGAACTTTCCTAAGGTGTTTTGTAACCAAACAATATAATTATCCAAGTTGAGATTAGGATTGTAACTTAGAACCTTGTATAGTATAGTTAAGAATCTTCTAATGTTGTAAGTATAATTATTCCTTGGATCAATTCTCTGACCCTTTCATAGTCAGAAAAGATGAGCTTTAGGTTATTTAGTTTACGAATTTTATGGAAAGAAAGACCCCAACTCATTCCAACTATCATATTATAATCATGTATTATTCCCATTCCCTACTTCACATTTTATTCTTATATATAGATTATCCACTAGCTTCAATAGGTGTGTTATAGTCTATGAAGAATCAGAATTTGACTTCACTTTCCTAAAGTTTCTCCCTTTTAGATCTTATGCATGATTCTATTACACTTAAAAGGATTCCTTGTCAATAATAGTTCCCTAAACACTTCTAGTTATCATAATATTATTCGTGGATCTGATGAGGATGATTCCTAAACCTACCTCATTCTTTGTTAAGTAAACATCACCTTATTTAATCTTTGCTACTAATGTTTATGAAACTTCACCCAACTATATTCCTCATCATTCTTTCTAAAATATTAATTATATTCTTAAGAATAATTAAAGGTGAAGAAAATAAACATACAAGTTGTTAAGGATATAGATTAGAAGCTACAACCTACTAGTATCGAAAAAACTCATATTACTCTAGTTGCCAACTCATTTATAGATTGTGTCAAATAGAGTTTGACAACCTCTAAAAGTTGGTTTCTTGATGGTAATTGGTATTCTTAAGTAAGTGAGAGGAGGGTCCCCATATTAAAGGCTTGTTATGCTTAGGAGACATCTTTCCAAGTGAGTTACACCTCGCCTTATACCATTAGCTCCTTTAAACAATTAAGTTGGCTCACCATTCTTCTTTCTATTATATAAATTGTGGGGGGAAATCTAATGAATAAATAAAAAAATCCCAATTGATTGAATCAAATGCTTAATGAAAACCAGTTTTCACATAACAACTCTTGATGTATAATTTCCTATAAGAATGTTTAAATAGCCCTTGAGCTAGACTTACGTTATCCTTAAAATTTTATCCCTTGAATGAATACTTATTATATTGGATTTATGATTGAGCTAAATATAGATTTCATCTTTGAGGCTAACAACTTAAAAATGATATCAAATATTGTATTATAGTAAGATATTGGCCAAAAATCTTTCATGTTAGTTAGACTAGGAATAAGACAAATATAAGTTTTATTGAACTCCTTTAACATTTTCCAATGTTGAAGAATTCTGGAGCTAATTGGTAACACTAGTCTTAATTTAGCTCCCTAACTCTTAGAAGAAGTATGCATTCAACCTATTTAGACTTAAGGCTTTATTAGGATTAAGTTTATAAAGGACCTTCTTAATTTCTAAAGAGTTTAAAGTTCTAATTAGGAGATCATCATGTTCATTATAGATTTGTTTAGAGATAAAAGAACTGAGATGCATAGATGAAAAATTGTTAAAGTGAGTGCCTAGGGTACTATAGTAGTATCTTTGTGCCATTAGTTTCATCGCATGTTGGTTCCATATCACTTATCTATCAAAGAAGAAATTTTATTATTGTTCCTCCTTGAAACTATATTTTTTAAAAGAAAGTAAATTTCCTATCTCCATTTTAAGCTAGAAAATTCTTGATTTTATTTTAAAAGTGAGTTATGAATATTTAAGGGTTAAATTTATTTCCATAAATCTTGCCTTTCTTTATATTGCTTAAAGGCATCTCCTAGTGATTAATAAAGCTCTTATTGTTTTTGGACGAGTAAGGTTCTAGCATTCTCGACATTTAAATTTGTATTGATGAATTGATTTTTAAATGTCTCTTTAGATCCTCTTTCACCATCTACAATTTTCTCATACATTTGTAAAAATTCAAAACCTTGAATATTAGCTACCATTCCTTTTTTTTTCATAACTTCTTTATAGCTCTCTAGATTGGTTAAGTGGTAATTGAATCTAAATAGGGCTTTCCTATAAGTTACCTTTGACAAGTTATAGATCTTGATAGGGGTATTATCTAAAATAAGATTATTTCTAAAGATGGCTTTACTATTAATGAATTTTGATAGCCAACATGGTTTACCAAAACTCTATTTATCTTTTTCATTATAAACTATCTACTACTTATGAAATATCTAAGTAACGTCCATAGTGCATCTATATTCTTATAAAGTGCTTTTAGCTCATTGTAAAGAGAATTCATATGAAAAGATAGGCTTACAACATAGATAAATGTGAAGCATACGAAGCATGGGTTAGGTAATAGCTTCATAGTCAAATGGACTAACTGATAGAAGGATTTTAAAGGCATAACTTCAATTCATTTAGGGTCAAAAATTACTATTATGCCATTAAAGTGTTGTTGATGATTTGTAATCCTACTTTTTTTTAGATCTTTTTATACTTCATCTCATGAGAATTTGACTTAATTGGTTTAGTATTTATTATAAGGAATTCATTATTACTCTTTAAGGTGGATTTGCTTGATAAATTTATGGCATACCTATCCTAATGCCCTTCCTTAACATCGACATCTTGGTATTTTGGAGAAATGATCACCTAAGCAATTTTTAGGGAACCATTATGTTATTGTAACTCTAAATCACTCTAAAAACATATTGGAGAACCCATGGTGTTTTCATTATTTTGAATATATGTACCTACATTCATAAGAGAATTATGAGGCATATCTTTACATGTTTTTCTTACATTATAGGTGCTCATCTCAACCATTACATTAGGGTCTTCTATCCTTATTAGTTTATAATAATCTCCTTTTATGTATAATTTACTTAATGATCTCCATCTATTTCCTAGATGCCTTAAAGATGGCTTCCATTGGTAAGTGACAACTATATAATCCTCAACCAAATTTTCTTTTTTTGGCCTTAATAATAGGATTAAGTATTGTTCCATATCAATCTCTACACTAACCCTTACATTTCTAATTCTCTTTACAGATGTTATGGCTTTACCTAAACATATGGGTTTACCCAAGAAACTTACTAAGTAGTTTAAACCAATTGTATTCAATTATTCTAAGGAATCATTATAGATATTAATCTAAATTGGAACATATTTATTCTTGAAATCTCTATTTAAAAAACAAGTCTTCATTTTTTAAAAAAGAGGGGTTTGTTGTTAGTATGTTAGGGATCAATTTCTAGCACTTTGAGTGATGTATATTAATGAGTGAATAAAACAAAACTTAAAGAATAAAATTAAAGGAATAACAAAGGTAAGTTATCCATCCTTTTTTATAATATAGTTTATGTAAGTTAAATATTGATCCCAAAGAGATTGTGACTACTAGTAATAACTATCTTTCTATTATATAATCTAAATAAGTGAATGATTGATTAAAAAGTATAATGGAAAAAAATTGAAATAGCAATTTAGAAAATTTTCCTAAAGAAATTCAATAACTATATCTAGATAAGAATCCCCCTAGAACTTTACTACGCTTAAGTTTACCCCATTCTAATGATCAACTCTAGTTTATTAAATCCATAAAAATCCCAAAGTTACAACTGTATGCTTATGGTTATAACATGTATAGTCCTTATTCTTAAGCATTTTCGACTAAAAGTTCTCTCACATCAAAACTTCATAAGAATGCACCAATATAATCTATGATTTCTCTTGATAGGTTTAACCATAACTCAGAAACATTATGGATCCTAATGGTTAAGATTCATACAACCCCCATTATTCATATTATGACCTAGGTTATATATAAGAATTTCTACATTCGTTATTTGAGTCCTATATATAAATCCAAATGATGAATCTTTTAAGTTTGGTACTTCAATATAACATAATATAAAAAATGAATAAATGTTAAGAAATTAGAATTTTTCATTAAATTAAAGAAATCAATTCAAACATACCTTTTAAGATTTGTTATATTTATATCCCAATTAGTTCATAGTAAAACAATGAAAACCAACAATCCTTAGTAAAGAACATATAAAAGAAGATAAAGTTCTCATGACTTGTTTATTGAAATTCTTTAAAGAATCATGATTAATCTTCTTGTTTTGTTCCCCGATTATTTTATTCATTATTGCAATAGGTCTTCTCAACTCATAAGTGCTTTTGTTTCGGTCTCTCTAAAACTCTCTATCCAAAAGCTCCTGTTTTTTTCAACTGCCTCTCTTCTAAACTTGTGAAACAATTTATGTTCTATATAATCTTAACAAAGGACTCTGTTGGGTTTTGAGTTACTTCACCTACCTTTTTGAAAATTTTTACATAACCAATCACTACTATATATAGATAAACACAAGTCTATGTCACCATAATGTTAATGAATATGGACTGAACATGAGGCCATATCAAAGGAATTTAGAGACATAGGGATCATTCAAAAGGGGTGATATTGATCTAAAGACATGGAAAACACAAAGAAATCACCGACAAATCCAATAGAATACATCTTTAAACCTTTACCTTGCAAGAATATTTGATAGGAGATAAAGGGAGATTTAGAATAATGAATTCATTATTTTTTATTTATTTTCCTTTTTGTTTGTGTTTGATTTTGTTTTCTATCATATGTAACTAAACATATTTAGTGTCTAAGTGAGATGAACCCTAGTTTGTGCTATAACATGTTCTGATTCTTTTATCTAATGCAATTATTTTGATTGATCTATTATAATTCAATTATGTGTTTAATATATATTATATGGATCTGAAATATTAGTATATAATCTGATTTCATAACATATAGATTGAGGAATCCTGCTTATGAATAGATCTACTATAATTGAAAGGATTTGATTGCAAAGCTAAAGGTAGGTCTACATAAATCCTCTAGATTATGGTCAAAGCTAATAGCGAAATTCATAAATTGGTAAAGCAATCTTAGTACCTTTAACCTGAATAATATTAGTTGATAATTCTAAGATTAGTTGTTAGTAATCTCAAGTGAGTTATTAGCATACAATAGGAATCTTCATAGTCCAATAATCAATTAAAAACATACATAATAAAAGGTCAATTGTATGGCTTTGAGCATTAACTTATGGCTATGCAATTAATTTGACATGTTAATTGCATGGTCGTGAGCATTTAGTCACATCCATGCCAAATTGTCACATCTGTGACCATTAACTCACAGCTATGACATGGTTTGTCACGACTTTGAGACAACACTCACGGTTATAAGACACACTCACCCTGTGAGAAATTAGTCACGCTAGTGACTTCTATGCCCACCTGTCCATTTTAACCTAGCTTTTTAATATATAAGGAATATGTTGTGATGGCTGAAAGACATCTTTATTTTTATTCTTCGTTATTCTGGGTTTCGGAGAAAGAGAAAAAAGGTAGACATAAGCATTTTTCTTCATTTCTCTCTTTGATATTCAATAAGACAGACGAATTTCATGGCTGCTTCTTAGAGATTGATGGAGAAGATGGAGGAGTAACTTCCTGACACTGATTCAAAGGTGAAATCGATGTTCGAGTCACGATTAAGCTTATCTCATCCTGTTTAATGTTGAATATCTCTTTTTGAATTATTATCATTGTTTTATGTCGATTGAATCGGGGTTTTTAAAAGATAATCTTAACACTTTCATTAGATTGTTTTATTACAAACTGATTACTAGAATATTGAAAATAATTCGTAATCATTATATTTGATGTTCGTGAGTAGTCATTAACGAACTTAGATCGTTATAAATAGCATAACTTAGGTTAGATAACCCGAGTTTGTGAGGTTATTGCATATATTGTTCCATTTTTCACTTCATAATGCGACTACCTAATTGAATCTAGAGATTATATCCTAGATTATTCGGTAGCTAGGTTTAATTAACAAGAGTCTCTTAATCAAACACAACCTAAGGGAAAACTAGGATTGGCAGAGCGTATTGTTAGTTCACGGTCAATAGTTCAAGGAGAGATGTAAAAACATTAGAATGATGGGATCTGTTTAATCATGTTTAGGCTAAGATTGGTCCTAGAACCAAACTTTACACATATTCGACATTGTTATCATTTTCAATTATTTTATATAATTTGTTTTCACTAGTTTAATTCACTTTATTCTCTTAATTGCATAAAACCCAAAACTCCCCCTTTATTTCCTTTGCATCAGCTATTTTAATTACGAGGATTAACCAAATATTCCCTATGGATACGATCCTGGCTCTCCACAGCTACAATTTTTTAGTGTGCAAAGTTAGGTAAATTTTATAGTGTACTCGACACGCATTGTCACACTAATTCTTAATATTGATTATTTCTAAGTAATTTCTTTATTCTCTACTCACTATTGTTTCCTATTTATTTTAATTTTTAAGTTTTATTTTCTTTATTAAAAACCAAAATCAAATTTTTAGACTAGATAATAGGATAACAGTAATTACTAATATTCATTGTCTTTGTGGGATTCGACTCGTACTTGCTTGTGTTAGCTACAGCTATACGGTGTACTTACAGATAAATTAATATTGATATAGAAATTAACCAATCATGTTTTTGGCATCGTTGTCGAGGACATCTATATTAGGAACACATGAATGCTATTATTCTAGTCATTAATTTTTATATTTAATTTAATTGTCTCTTATTGTATTCTTGGCTGATTCATTTAATTATCTTTTGAACTTCTCCTCATTAATAGTGTGATTGTGGTTTATCTTAGGAATTAAGGTTTAACGTCACCACCACAACTCACAATGGAAGGATAGAGCAGACAGTACTCTTATTGGAACTACGATGTGTCTTCACAATATGTAACTTCACCATATAGGAAATAGGTGTTTCCTCACGTATTTCTGGAAGCTCAATTGAGGTCTATGTCGTGTTATGACATTTATGGGAGTAACAATTACAATCATGAATGTCGAGCACCAAGTAATATGTGGGAGCAATTGAGTATTTACAATTAAGCTCAAGGTGCATTATATCAGAACAATTACAACTCAGAATGGTGTAACTTTTATGTTTACTGATGGAATGATTACTCTCCTACTAAATATTTACAATACCATGCACCTCAAGTTAAGGAGCCAATTGTGGGAGAAATGATGGCTAATTTTATCCAAGAATCAATCATAAGGTATCAAGAAATAGAGGCTTGTATATAAAATACGTTGAATCGAATCCACTAGTCAGCGAAGATAATATCTAACAAGATGCAGGGAAGGTTGCTTAGTCCTATTGAAACAAATCCTAAAGAATTTGGAATGACAATCATTCTTAGTAGTGAAAAAGATCTCCTAAAAGAAGAAAAAGAGGAAGAGAGTATTTTAGATAAATTAATGGAACTCCTTACCAAAATGAAAGATAATCGATATGAATTCAAGAGTGAAGAAAAGACAAGGGTTAGCTTATTGAATGGAGTAACATTCCAAGAAGAGCTTCTGGAAAAAGAAAACGAAGAAGAAGAAGAAGCCTCCATCTAAGAAGAGGAAGTAGAGAAGTGGCAGGAGGTAATTGAAGAAGATAAGCCAGAAACCTTTGTCCAACAAGAAGAAGAAGAAGAAGAAGAGTGGATAAAGGTAGTTAAGGAAGAATTGGCAACGGAACCATATAAGGAAACTATTGATGAGTCATTGATACTCATCTTGAGTACAGGGGGTTCCCACTTCCTTAAAGACAAGTTATTTGTGTTAGCCAATAATTTGAGGAGTTTTGTTATCCTTATTTTATTAATAATTTATCATTAAAAGGGTATTAATGCATATGATTGGATTGATTAATTTTATAAATTATGTCTTGATGATTATCTTACAACAGATGGCTTATTTACAGGCCACGAAATTGCTTTATGGAGAAATAGGTAGAATTAAGCCACTTATCATAGACCCAGAATGTCAATAACGTGTAGGGTACATCGAGCTAACGATGTTAAATAACGATGCATGGGAGGCAATTTATAAATTAGGATAGGTTTTATTTTGAATTTTATATTATCTCTATTTTCATATTTATTTTCTTTATTATTTTTTAATTTTCTCTTATTGTTTTATTCCTTTTTCTTTATATTTTGCAAGGATGTAGTCTAATATTAGAAGGATCAGAAATCTTTGTGATCATAAGGTCACTTGTTCAAGTCACTGAAACAGCTTATTTGTAAAAATACAAAGGGAAGGTTGCATATATTATGACCTTCCCCAGACCCTGCAATGCGGGGAGCCTTGTGCATTAAGTACGTTGACTTTGACTTTTTAGAAATTAGAAAATTTGTCATATTCAGGAAAGTACCAAAAACATTCTCACTTATTATATATATTTATATTGTGTACATTTGGGATAATGTACAACTTTAAGTGTGGGGAAGAGTTAACGATTTTTATGATTTTCTTAAGCTTATCATAATCTTGATTATTAAATTTTATGAACCAATATTCTAACTTAATTAAAATCTATCCATTAATACTATATGTCATTATTAAATATTGATTTGAATTAGTATTCAAAAGGATGATAGTTAAAACAAAATTACTTTTATAAGTTATGTTTTTTAGCAATCATTAATCAAGCTGAACTGCATTGCATATTATTTACACATATAAACCACCTTTTTCGTGAGCTTTTGAGCCTAAAAGCAAAAATTTCAAAATTTTAAGCTTATTTATTTCTTTCATATGTGTTATCATGTATAGTTGAACAATTTTAGGACTTGCTTTGATTATGCATATTGAGATCATATTTGTTAAATTAAACAAGTTTTTTATAATGAATTTTAGTAAATATCCTTCAATTTTATGACACTTTTATTTTTTAACCATACTATACCTAACCTCAATACAATGCTTTTAAAGACCTTTTGATTTTTGTTTCTAGTTTACATGAGTGGTGGAGATAGGATAATAGTGCAAGCATATGGTAAGAATTCTACCATGCATTAATTTGAGAGTTTTGATACTTTTTACCCTAAGCACTTAAGCGTATTGAGTGAAATCTTGGTGAGGTCTAAAGGTTAATACTTATGATTTCAATGCGATTATTGAGGTGATTACTATGAATATTGAATGGGGAAGTTAACTTTTGGATAACTTAACTCTATTTGTATGTTAATTTGATTGATTTGGCATGATGATTTATAGTATGAATGGACAGGTTAAGATTAACGAAGGAGGGATGTTGTAAAATTTATAATTTTGATTGCTTAAGGATAAGCAAAAGATTAAGGATGGGGACGAATGATATATGCTAATTTGACTATATTTATACCTTATATTTGATTCATTTTTGCTTGATATTTTATACTTTTATTGTATATTTGGTAATTAATTTGCTCCAAGTACATATATAGGTTATAATTGCCTTTACAGACTAAAAGGAGAAAATTTGGATGAAAACGCGATATAAAATAAAGATTTAAAGCAATTAAAGGATATAAACCCTATTTACGGTCGTATACATCTCTCAACTCGTGCAGAATTGTAAATTGAGGAGATTTTAGGTTATACATAGTCTAGTACATGACCGTGTATTAGATCGTGTAACTCCAAAAACCTTAAAAGTTATTATAAAAAGATGTGGGCGGAAGCAAATGAGGGGAACAAACTTTTGTAGGCAATTTAAAACACAGAGATCATTCAAAAAGAGTGATATTGATCTAGAGATATGGAAAATAGAAAGAAATCATCGACAAAGCTAATAGAAGACATCATTAAACCTCAACCTTGCAAAAACATTCAATAAGAGATAAAGGAAGAATTAGAATAATGAACTTTTTGTTTTCTATTCATCTTTTTTATGTTTATCTTTAATTTCGTTTTCTATTATGTGCTACTAAAGATCTTTAGTTTCTAAGTGACACGAACCATAGTTTGTGCTATAACATGTTTTGGTTCTTTTATCTAATGTAATTGTTTTAATTGATCTATTATGATTTAATTATGTGTTTAATATATGTTCCAATAAATCTAGAATATTAGTACATAATATGATTTTATAACATAGAGATTGAAAAATCCTACGTATGAATAGATCTACCATAATTGAAAGGAGTTAATTGTAAACATAGAGATAGCTAACATAAATCCTCTAGATTAGGGTCAAATATAATAGTAGAATTCACAAATCAGTAAAATAATCTTAATACCTTTAACCTGAATAATATCGGTTGATAATTCTAAGATTAATTGTTACTAGTCTTAAGTGAGTTATTAGCATACGATAGGAATTTACACGGTCCAATAATCAATAAAATAATTGTATGATAAAAAGTTAATTATTTAGGGGGATTCATAACCTAGACACTAATTCTTGATATTGATTATTTATAAGTGATTTCTTTATTCTGTGCTCAATATTGTTTCCTATTTATTTTAATTTTTTAATTTTTGTTCTTTATTAAAAATTAAAATCAAATTCGTAGACTTGATAATAGGATAACGTAATTACTATATTCATTTTCTTTGTGGGATTTAACCCGTACTACCTGTGCTAGCTATAGTTATATTTGCACTTATGAATAAATTAATGTTGGTATATAAATAGACCAATTAATAGATAGGCTAGGCATACCTTTAAACAGTTCAATTGCATTCAATAGAGCTTTTGATAGAGTATGGATCAGTAGCAGATAATAGTAGGAGATCATTAGCAAATTCCAAATTATATATTTTTAACCTCTTAAATTTCTTATGGAATCTAAATTTTCTCCCTGATTGATTGTATTCCTAATGAGTCTCAGGAGTACCTCCATGACAAGTGTAAATAAATAGAGAAATAGATGGTCTCCTTGTTTGACTCCTTTTCCCCCTTTAAAAGTTTGAGTGAAATTCCATTAATTATAAAACTATAAGATATTGTTGAGATGCATTGATGTAACTAGTTGATAAAGTTGGTAGGCAATCCAAAGCCTCTAGGTTATGAATGATGCAGAACCAATTTAGATTATCAAAAACCTTTTAAAAATCAACTTCAATTAAACAACGCTTGGAGACCTTTTCCTTCCATTGTTTTTAAAGAGAACTTGGAGTATAAGTATATTGTCTCCGATGTTCTTACCCTTAATAACTGGCCCTTATCATCCATTAATTTTAGGTTTGATGGCTTGTTTAAGTATATTTGCTAACATCTTATAAATAATCTTATATATGAAGTTTCAACAGTAAATGGGCTTAAAATCTATGTAGGAACTAGGGTTTGGTATCTTAAGGATTAGATTCATAAAAGTCTTACTTGAAATCCCTTAGCATATGTCCTTTGTTGAATAAACTTAGGACTACCTTGGTGATTGTATCTTTGACTAGATGCCATGAATTTTGGAAAAATAACCTATTAAAGTTATCTGGACCTGGTGCTTTATTGGGTTGAATATTACCTTCTCAATATATGCTGACATGAAAGTGGCAATTAGAGTAGTATAACTTTCCTGAGTAATTGTATCGATCATGAAAGATTTGAGCAGATTGGTGGCTGGTTGAGTTTGATTATTAGCGCCTAGAAAGTTATAAAAGTGATTAAAGGCAACTCTCAAGATTTCCTCTTGAGAAGATCATTTATCTAAAGAGAAGATACTATGTTTAGGTTCTTCCTAGCTAACAGAGAGTTGTAAAAGGATACAATGTTCTTGTCTCCATTCGTGAACCCCTTGAACTCTGCTTAATCAAGAAGTTGTAGGCATTTATAACTTTTAAGTGATTATCTAGGGCAATTTCCTCCTTTTCATCCTGAAGGGAGTTATTCATAGGATCCAAATATAGAAGGGTTTTTATTGCATCTAGCTCGCTTTTAGTTCCCATAAGGGTATAATTAAGTTTTCTATATATAGCTATATTGAGAAGTTTGAGCTCCTTCTTTATACTCTTTGGCTGCTCATTACAATCAAAGGTAAGAGATCCCTGAAAGCAAGCATTCAATCCTTTCCTCACAGCTTCTTTATACCCCTTGTCCTTTAAGAGGTATTTGGTGAATTTGAAAAGGTGGTACAAGAGCTTAGCTTCATCCATATTATGAATAGATACAAGGGAATGATCAGTGAAGTATGGATCTCTTAGTAGGAGTTTACTATAGCCCTATCTAGTTTTTTCCTTAGAAACCGGTCTCCTTACTACTTATTGCTCCAAATAAAGAGGTTTCCTTTAGAATTGAGATATGTCAGTTTAAGGTTATTAACACATTTAGCAAGATCATTTATGAAATTACAAAGACTTGCATTATCTTAGGCTTTGAGGGAGTATAAAATGTTATTGAAGTCTCCCATTACTAGCTAGAGTGACTTTATGTTGGAAGGATCTCCCTCATCCTGTTCCACAAAGTTACCTTCTCTAGAGAGCATGGTTAGAAGCATAAATAATAATTTACCCTAAAGTATTGAAGTTTAGAAGGTTACGATGAATGAAATAAGAGAGTGGTTTTACCGAAAAGAAGATAGGCCATATACAATGTACTAGCAGGAAAACCAAAGGAAGTGATGCTTGGAATAGTTAGTCCTATCGTCCATGATATTTTATGTATTTATGTCCAGGCAAAACGACCGCGGTTACAATTATTGTAATAGGAATGCGACATTACCTATCCTCAATAATTTAATACCGAAATGGCTGTGAATAAGTAATAATACACAAAAAATGAAACATCGTCGGTGGATTCTTCTTCTTCTATTGGTTTGATGTTCTCACGTGAAATAAACTTATTTGAAAAGTCATTACTCGGAAAGAACTGTGGTACTTGCACTTCGTTCCTATTTGGTGTTTTTATTTTAAATATATATTCTTATAGATGAAACGACAGGTAGTAATGAAAAGTAAAAAAAAAGAGAGAGAGAAATTGGGGCAATCGTGTGTCGGTGCCATACAGTTTTTCATGTAATACAAATTATTACGTAGTTATTTATTTACATAGTTATTCATAAGGAACAGTGGTTGGTTGCATAGTCAGCCAATAACTAGAACCCAACCATAGGGATAATGATAACACATCCGACTTCAACCCAACTCTAATTGCTAATTATAATGTCTTCTATTTCTTATTAACGAAACGAAAGACATGCACCTTCAGTCTAGTCGTTGGTAAGAAGAGGAAAGTGAAGCAACCAGAATTTTATCCTTACTCCTTAGCTGGATGAGATCCAGTCTCTGACTAAGCCAACGCAACACATACACACAAACCAGCATTCTTAGTCTTAGAAAACGAGCGGAGCAAACTACACTTAAATCACATTCATAACCACTACATACTACAATGCCCTTCTTCTTCTTCTTCTTCTTCTTCTTTATCATCATCTTCTTCTTATCCCCCTTATCCTGCACCACCAGCAGTCGTCGGATTCTTCATGAACCTTTTTTCCCACTCCAATCCTTCCCTCCCTCTCAACCTCCCATACCTTCCCCTCCACCGCCTCCTCAACTTCCCTTTTCCACTTCTACCCCGGACCATTCCCCTTTTTTTCCTTCTTACCCCTCTCCACCTCCTCCGTCCCCCACCAACTTCGCCTCCTTCCCCGCCAACATCTCCTCCCTCATCCTCCCCCACTCCTCCGTACCCAAACGCAATTCCCATAAACTCCTCGCCCTCTCCATCTCCGCCCTTCTCTCTGCTCTCATTGTCTTGGCCTTTATACTCTTCTTTTATTACTCCCGTCATCGTCGCAACCACCACCAACGTCATCGTCATCACCATCTCTCCGACCACAAGCCTAATTATTATACATCCCACATAACCAACACTACTAGTACCAATAATGCCCATAAGTTGAGAACCACCTCTTCCACACGCTCCGACTTTCTCTACTTGCCCACTTTTGTTAATGACAACTCTGAAACGCATTATGAGCCGCGTAAACTGGAGTCTCCGGAGCTACACCCCCTCCCACCGCTTAACAGACAGGTTTCTCGGCAGAGCTATGCGAATGTTGATGTGGGCTCTACTGGGGATGACGAGGAAGAGGAGTTTTACTCGCCGAGAGAGTCTTTGGCTGGTCGTGAGAGCTCCATTGCCACCGGATCGGGGTCTAGAAGAGTGTTAGCCGCTGTGCGTGGTGGCGATTCTGGAGCAAGAAGCAATAGAGAGAGCTCCTGTACTTCTTCCAATTCTGGGTCTCCCGCTAGCTCTCAGTCTCTTCGCATTTCTCCGCCAGTTAGTGAGAGCCCGCGGCCCAAGTCACCGGAGTCTAGTTTCGTTCAGACCCTCCCTGCGTCCCCTCCCTTGTTTCCACCACCAATGAATCATCTTGATGAGCGCAGATCTTCTTTGCCGCCTTTATGCAGTTCGTCTCCAGAAGAATCGGCTAGAATATCTTTAGATTTAGAGCAAGAGGTGCATTCTTCTTCACTGTCTTCGGCTTCTACATCGCCTGCTAGTAGTTTAGAGAAAGGGGGAGTTGGGTCTCTGCAAGTGTTGAGTGGTTTTGATCCAAATGTGCGGTCGCCATCACTTTCACCCCCGAGTATAACGACTGATTTGAATCAAAAGATTCAACCTTCTTCACCTCACTCTGTTTCTTCATCAGTAGACAGAAGTTTGGACAAAAGATCAGAGGCTGAGAGTGATTTGGATCAAAATGTAGGCTCTGCATCACTGTCTTCAGCTTCTATGTCGCCCAGTAGAGCTTCGGAGAAGAGCCAACCGCCTAGATTATGTAACTACTCGGGTGGAAATACGCGATCTTCTTTGTTATTTTCAACTTCGACTTGCCCCGAAACGTATATAGAAAAGAACAAGCTTGCATCGCCGAGAAATTCAAACTATTCGGATCGAAGTAGGAGGTCTCCGTCTCTGTCTTCAACTTACACATCTCCAGAAAGAGGTTTTGGCAAGAGCCTAGATGCGTCACCAACGATAGTTCCCACTGTTCATGGTCTGAATGCGGAAATTAGCAATACTTTAGAGCAACCCATTGCAGCACCTCCACCACCGCCACCGCCACCTCCACCTCCTCTTCCGCCCCAACCACCGCGGAAATCAGGCGACTCTCCAGTTGCATCAACGGCAACAGGGAAACCAATTTCAAAACCACCAGCACTTTTACCTCCTTCAAGGCCTTTTGTGTTTCAGAGCACAAGCATGGTTCCCCCTCTTGAATTTAAAGCAGTGGAGAATGATGAATATACTCCCAAACCAAAGTTGAAACCTTTGCATTGGGATAAAGTTAGAGCCAGCTCTGAGCGTGAAATGGTGTGGGATCACTTGAGATCAAGTTCTTTCAAGTAAGATCCGGAGTACTCTGCTGTCTTTCTATATGGCATTTGGCATTTTCTGTTTCCAAGCATTGGATCGTAATTTCTTTCACCCGTGTTTTTCTCCGTATTTTCCAGATTGAATGAAGAAATGATTGAAACATTGTTTGTGGTAAACAACCCGACCACAAAACCACAAGTAACCACAAAGATCGTTCTTCCATCTCCAAATCAAGACAATTGGGTGCTTGATCCAAAGAAGGCACAGAACATTGCAATTTTGCTTAGGGCAATTAACGTGACAATTGAGGAAGTTTGTGAAGCTCTTTTAGAAGGTAATTCTTCAACCTATTTACTTTCCTGTTTCACGCATTTCTTGTTAAATGTTGGTAGTTTATATATCTTGATTAAGCATTTATGTGTATCTCCCCATGTATAGAAAGGAAGTTTTTGTTTATCTTTTGTATAACCTCTAGAGAAAACTGATTCTAGCTTTTGTACCACTACATGTGTCGCTCTGATCATTATAGATGTTTTCGATGCCTGCCAATCCTTTATTGTAGATTTGGTCAAAAGGCTTTTGGACTGATACCATCTTTCAGTACCCTTTTGTTGTCTTCTTTAGTTGCCCCTTCTCTGAATTGTACATAGTTGTACTACTCGGCTTTGATTATAATTAGGATCTTGAGGTCTGCTAACTTGTGCTAATTGCATCATGTGCTCTTTCATTTCATTTTTGTGCCATTCTTGATTGAAGCATTGATCTGGAGTCCATAACCTGCTGTGCTGCTTGTTTTAGGGCTTCTTATGCTCCACTGCTACATTTTCAGAAACAGTAGATGATAGATTTCCTCTGGTAGTGAATGAGTAGATGATTATACAAGCTGTACTGCAATCCAAAATACTGTGGCACTCATTGATGATAATCCGAATATACCTTACGAATTAGCTCAATAGTCATTCATATCTGTTTGACGAGTGACCGTAAAAATCTCAAATAACCTTAATATAGAACTGTTTGAATAAACATTGTTAATAACCTTAATTCAATGATCTTTCTAAATCTGGCTCTTCTATTATGTGAATCATCTTGTATGTCCATTTATTGCTTTCTTGGAATCTCTATGCTCTAACTGTACTTCTGAAGTATGTAGCCTTCACTGAATTAAGTCCCTCTTATTTTATGTAGGCAATGTAGATTCACTGGGAACTGAACTTCTAGAAAGTCTATCAAAGATGGCTCCTAGCAGAGAAGAAGAGTGTAAGTTGAAGGAATACAAAGATGATTCACCAATCAAGCTTGGTCATGCAGAGAAGTTCCTGAAGGCAGTTCTTGATGTACCTTTTGCATTCAAACGAGTGGATGCCATGCTTTACGTGGCCAACTTTGATTCCGAAGTTGAATACCTCAAGAAGTCTTTTGAAACTTTAGAGGTGGACTAACTCTATCACAATCTCACTTTTTAATTTCCCTGGGGCTGTTTCTTTACTTTTTTCTTTTGCAAGTGGTAATTCTTGTCCAAATTACTGTTTTACATCTTTGTATTGACTGACACCAGAAGTTGGATATCATCGTTCTCCTTAAAATTAAGATGGACACCTTTGAATAAATGAAGCTCAAACAACCCTGCTACATTGAGTTAAAGATCTTACAGGCTCCCTTTTATCTTCTTCTTCTTTCTCTCTCAACTTTTGTTAATTTTTAGTGGTTCTCTGGGTTCAAATAAAGACTTAATATTGAGAAACCTACTAGCATCTGTTGTACTTTCATATACATGCGTTCATAATTGTCAGTGTGATTGATCTTTTCAATATGATGATAACTGTGGAGTTGTGCATATGTGTCCATTGTTTGATGAAATTGCACTCTATAATTGCTTGGTGAAGCTGACTTTTGGCCTTGATGTACATATAGCTATAGAGCTCTCAATTTCGGACACAGTTGCTTCACTACTTTACTGTTTCCCCTTTTACAGTCAGCTTCTGAAGAACTAAGAAGTAGTAGAATGTTCTTGAAACTTCTTGAAGCGGTTCTGAAGACAGGAAATCGCATGAATGTTGGGACCAACCGCGGTGATGCTCATGCCTTCAAGCTTGACACACTCCTCAAGCTTGTTGATGTCAAGGGTGCAGATGGAAAGACTACACTCTTGCATTTTGTTGTACAGGAAATTATAAGAACTGAAGGTGCACGTCTTTCAGGTTGCAACCAAACTCTGAATTCTGCGTCTAGTGAAGATGCCAGATGTAGGAAGCTTGGCCTGCAAGTTGTTTCTGGTCTTAGTTCGGAGCTCAACAATGTGAAGAAAGCTGCTTCCATGGATTCAGATTTACTTATCAGTGATGTCTCCAAGCTTTCTAGAGGTGTCGAGAAAATCAGTGAGGTTGTCAGGTTAAATGAAACAATGGGGTTGGTTGACGGGAGCCAGATATTTTCAGAATCAATGAAAAGGTTTATCAAAATGGCTGAGGAAGAGATCATAAGAATTCAAGCACAGGAAAGCGTTGCTTTGTCTCTAGTGAAGGAGATTACTGAATACTTTCATGGGAATTCAGCTAAGGAAGAAGCTCATCCCTTCAGAATCTTTATGGTTGTCAGGGATTTCCTTAATGTTCTTGATCGGGTCTGCAAAGAGGTTGTTATGATAAACGAGCGAACAACAGTAAGCTCTGCACATAAATTTCCAGTTCCAGTGAATCCGACACTGCCACAGGTGTTTTCTGTAACCAATGCAAGAAAGCAGTACAGTTATGATGAGGAAGATGAGAATGTATCCCCGTAGTGCCTGTAGCTCTTATCAGGATGAAGGCTTTGCTATTAGCTACAAGCTGCTAAATGTAGATGTTCACATAGATCTTTGTAATTCTTTCTCTTATCGTTTTTAACATTTGGTACAAATTGCTGGAAAGAGATTTTGAAAGTGCTATTTACGTATAGATAGTAGTATACAGAGAGTTTTTTTGAAGAGGGCCTAGTATGTAGAAACGGGTGGATGAATATTTGTTATCGAGTCTGCCAAAAGCTTTTATAGTTAATAAAGCAACAATAGGGTATCTTTCCTGTAATATAGGAGAATCGGTGTTGTACCTTATGTTAAATAAAAAGATGTCATATTATCTAACTGAGGACTTTTCCCTATCAGCCTACCAAATCCAGTGCGAGATTCATCAAATTCGACGATGTCCAAATCAACGTCACTGGCTAGAAGCACAAATGCCATTACTTGCAGTCATAGACTTATTAGAAGGCGCTATATATATATATATATATGTATCAGTCACAGTGCCCTTATCAAGTAGATATGATTGCTTTTTGGTGGAAAATGTTTTTATCATTTATCAGTCTCCTGGAGTATTAGAGATCATGCACGATAAAAGATAACAAATTTGTGAATGCGCAGAAATTAATTCCCTAATCGAAGAAAACTGAGTTAAACGTCTACGTCACTAAGTATGTACTATCTTCAAAGGTGAGGAATCAGTCCCTTAACCTCTTGTCGTCTGCATGGGCTAGAAAACGTTCATTTGCTGGAGCCTTTCCTGATTGCTAAAGCTTTGAATCCATGCGGTCTAGTATATCTTCTTCTGTAGCTTGAACTACCTTGCAGATCCTAAAAGCGATTATTTTTTAGCTTATGCCTCTGGACTTACGGTGAACCTGAAGTGAAATGTATTGATTACGGGTTTCATATGTGATCAAGGACCAAGAGAGGATTGTCCAATTCTCTAAATCAATAGAACAGGGTTAGAATTGGGTAGGAGATCTCGTGTGTAAATAGCTGCATCGAATGATAATTGGTTGAATGCTTTGCCTTCATTTGCAAAAAAGGTCCAAAAGAATATGTTTTTCTAGAAGTGACCAATTAAATCCATTCAAGTGCAGGAACTTACCTCAATCTTAGCTCAGCCCTGTGACATGAGCAACAACTTCAATCTTAATCAAGGGTTGTTCCGAGTTCTCATACTTTGAAAATAGCACAAGATTTGAATCCCAAGAAGTCTCCAACGTTCACCTGTTTTCTTTTTAACGAAAATCAAGAGGTATCATTAATAAAGGACTACAATTACAAAATTGGTGTTCATAAGGAGACCCACGTGAACAAGCATCCAGAGAGTATAGAGAAATTAACGCACCATTTATTTCACTCCGTTGTCGTTTTGCAAATGGGTAAAAACCCACGTTCCACATTCTGGACCCATAATCACGATTATGAGTTGAGCTTGTATATACTGAACTATCTTCGAATTTGCGTGTATATATTGTTGAGGAATTGTTCCTTGGTTGAACATCCTTTGTGGAAGATTTGAAGATTCCTCTCATCCCAAATAGCTTTGACAAGGATAGTGCTATGTAGAAACTCCATCTGGCAGGGTCATCCTTCTGCACGAAGTGGTTACACTACGAAGTAAACGACCTCCAGTTGCTGGGCACATTCAGCGTATGACATTGTTGTAGCATCATTTTCCAGCGAGGATTTACAAAGTCGTGTTGGAAAAACAGATGCTCGTGGCTTTCCTCCTCCCTCCGACAAAGTATGCATCGATATGTTATTTGAAGAAATATCTTCACCTTGTCTACTGTTGAAAGCGATAAAGTAAATATATGCAAAAGGGGGTGAATTGTGCGTAAAAAAATATTGCAGTGTACTATTAATTCGATAAGAGCTTGCTAAACAAAATGAGTCTATAGATAAAAAGGGCCTATTAACTTTTGAAAGCATCCTATTAATGTTTAAAACGAAAAGAGACTATTAATTGCTTAAAAAACAAAAAGAGCCTGTTAACGTTCAAAACGAAAGAAGCCTATTATAAACTGAAGGAGTCTCTTTGCAAATTGAAAACACAAACATTATAATGTGGAAATTTAAAAGTTAAGAAGAGAAAAAGAATGACATAGTTAATTTATACTGATTCGGTTTATAACGAAGCCTATGTCTAATTCTCAAGTATTCAACTTAAGTATTTCACTTTAAAACTCCAAGTAGTAAATTTTGACGGGCCTCTCTAAGCTTATAAGTATATATTTTTCAAGGTTCTTCAACCTTCTACACCTGTAGAGTTTAACAATCCTCTACAAGCTCTCAACACAAATGAATATAGAGTTTGATCAATGTAAACTTTCAAGGAATAAAAATCTCCGTCAAATAGAGTGATTTTACTTTCTAAGGAATAAGGTGTTTGAAATTGATATGACTTTCAAGAATATTGATAATGCTAAAGTATTTCAAAAATCTGAATAGTTCGCAAGTACAGTGGCTCTTTCTTAAGTAGACATTTTCTTCAATTAGTAATTACTTCATTTCTATTCTGAGTTGATTTTGCATCTAATGAATCTTCGATATCATCTATGTTGAAATCTTCTAATATTTAGACGTTAAGAGAAAAGTTTTGAAAAAATATTGAAGCTAATTGTTCAAATTATGTGATTAGCAAGATCCTTCAGGATATTGTGGAATCATTTCTAATAAGGTGTGTTCATTAACAAGGTTCTTGTAAGAAAGAAAGCATTTATCCTATGATATCATTTCCTTTTAAGAATTATATCGTTACCTATATATACAAGGAAATAAATCTAATTTGAATTTTAAAGTATTATAGAGTTATCATAGAAGCATTAATAATAAACCTTTAACTAACAATCTCCTCCTTTTTGATGATGACAAGCAATAATAGATATATTTTCAAATTTCAAATAATAATAAAGGATTTTGAAAGGTACCTATAAACTTGAAATGTTCTTACTCATAGTCATAATTAGAAGGAGTCTTTTTTATGACCTCTAAAGAAAAAAGCCTATCGTTTATGCATATCACAGATTAAACTTCACAAATTCACTTCAACAATTAGCAGAGAGTATATCACAGTTATATCATCAAAAACAAATATATCATCAAAAGCAAGTATACCATTAACTCTCCCCCTTTGTTATTATCAAAAAAAGAAGGGAAATAACTAAAAAGTAAGTAAAAAATAGCATATGCAAAAATAAACCAAGCAAAAAATAACGACAAAGTTATTTAAGAGATTCAAAAAATTTCAAAGCATAATCTGCATCTCAAGAATTTGATTTTGCATATTGTCGATCTAGCCACACATTTGATCTTGATTGGAGCGAATGTCCCTCAGTTATTGAAGGATCAGATCATTTGTACTCTGAAGTGTGACAGGGGCTGATTTTTGTGAGGCAGGACCTAAAAAGTTTGCTAGTCTTTCTGTTTTCTTCTCCACCCACACATTATTTTTCAATTTATATCCGAATTGGTTGGGAATAGGTGAATGGAACTTTCTGGGTATATATCAATCCAGATTGTCAAAAGACACTCCATAATAAGCAAAAATCTTGGTTAATAGCATCTTATATGACAAATCACCAGTGATATTCTTATGAATTCTCTTGTCCACCATAAATCGCAGAACCATTGCTGAGAGGTTCATCTTATTGCCCTTCAGAAGATTACACACTATATATGTGTCCAGGAGACCACATCTTTTTACTAAACAACTCCTTGGAAAAATTGAAGTAGCAGATATTGATGTAAGGCATTGTAGCAGTAAGTCAAAATGTCTACATCAGGGTCTCCTTTCATGGACATACTCAATATGCAAGAAGATAAAGTTCACGACTTCTCGCAAATTAAGATCAATAATGTCCCACTTATAACAAGGAAGATCAGTTTTGCCTATAGGAATTATGTTTAGTATGTTTCCCAAGATTTTCTCAGTAATCAAAATCTCATACTCACATACCGAAGAGATGTTTGCCAACTTCCCATCAATTTCATCTTTTCTCATATTTGTGTAACATGATCTAACTAAATCATCACACACTGTCTCATTCAAATTAAAAAATGTTCCCAACCAACAACAAGAAAATAAGAAGAGATGGAAATACCAATGTCATCAAACAAGAGAGGAGGCAAAATGCGTCTAGCAATCACCTTTCACTTCTTGTAGCACATTTTGTATTGTGCTTCAGTTTCCATTGACAGAAACAACTTAACCAGTACTAAAGACTCTCCTTTCTTTTGTTTATTTGATTTTAACCATTTTACCTTCGCAATTTCTTCAAACATGGCTTATTCATAAAACTATTCATTTCTAATAAGGGAGTCCTCAACATCCTCTTCAACCATAGGCACTTTGCCTTTTCTTATTTCTTCTCCTTTTCTCTTTCAAGATTCTTCTTCTTCCCTCCGTTCAGCATCAGGGCTTTTTTCTTTCTCAATAACTTTCTCAACTTGCTTTGCAAGACTTCCTCGGATTTGTGGACGTCTTATTAAACAAACTAGTTTTTCATCTGAACCATCATCATTAACAATCCAGTGTACTTCAAGCAATTTATTACCTGTGGACTCAGGTTGAGGGGTAATAGATGGTGGTGGTGCGAAAGTTTTGAGAGTCAGAGTAGAAGGAGCAGGTAGTGAAAGTGAAAAAGAATGGAATCTAACTTTTCTCATTTGTTCCCCCTCACTAAAAGATTTTTCTTCTTTTTTCTTCTTCTTCCTTTTCTTCCTTTGCTTCTTTTTCTTCTTCTTATTTTCCTTCTTTTTTTGATGAGCTAGGATTTGAGTCATTAGAGCCTTCTTCACCAGAGACAGAGATATATTACTTGATTGTTGATTCATTTTGTTCATAGGATAATTCAAAGTTTGATTCTAGAGACAACATAGCCAAAATCTTTCTCTTTCTCTCGTCTAAAGTCTCCTGAGTAGATCCTTCTGAACCTTAGGGCTTTTTTGATAAAGGTGACGAAAACATGTTTAATAGGGGTGTTTAATGATCCTATTAGTGGCAACAGAGAGGAAGATTTAGTTGTTCATGGCTGAGAGTTTCACCATAGCTGGTAGTGGGAGTCAAGGTTTTCTTTTATCCCTTAGATTTTGTTCTTGCCATTTCAAGTAAGCTGGTGAGATTTATGAGATTTGAGTAGAAAATTTGAGCAGAAACAGAGATTTAGGGTGTAGAGAGGAAAAAGACACTTTTGAGAATGATGAAGGTAAGTAAAAGGAAGAAAAATTTTTCATGATAAATTAAACGATTCTTGAGCATTGATTTCATGTGAAGATGAACAATCGTACATGCTAATAAAGGAGGTGTGATTGTCTGTGTATCTTCTGTCAGTCACGTATAGAAAGCTATTAAGGTGGCACGTACGTGTTTTTAAAAGTTGAAACGACACTATTTAATAATTTCCATTTTAAAACATAAGTATTCTACCTTATTAAACTAAGAGGAGCCTTCTAAAATAAGAGGACCCTCTAAACTTAAAGGGACCTTCTAAACTAAAAGAAGCCTTTTACATTCAAATAATCATCATCAACATTCAAATAAATTATTTTACAAAGACTAGAAGGAAGAAAAACACAGAAAATTGGATAAAAGGAACTTATTCTCTTCTTTGCCAAAATATGGAATTTTGGATGTTGATGTGCTATATTTCCCAATCTTGATAATGGTCCTTGACTTCAATCTTTTCTCAAGGCTCCAAACACGTGTTCTTTACTCAAGGATCATGTTTCTACATAAGGGTTTTTGTCTCTCCTTAAGATGGAGGCTTAATTCTCCTTTAATAGTCAAAAAATCCTAAGTTTAATGAAGCCCTGCGTATTGTCTTGGAAATTAGCATGATTCCCACGTTCGTAGGAATTGGCAACAGATAGAATCCTCTTGTCTTCTCCTCTTTGATCTCTAGTTCAATCTCCAAGTTGCTCCATCTTCCTTCCCACATAAAAAATAGTCAATTCTTATCCTAAATTAACATTAAACATAAAAGAACAACAATGAAAATCAAACTAAACAAAAACATACAAAATGAATCATAAACTACAACAATAATCAACAATTATGCACGAAAACACATGCCAATTACCTAGAAAAACATATACTAATGCACAACTATCAAAGACATCAACAATTTTTGAATCAAGATTATAAAAATTTCCACATCATTATCAACTTTTACCATAATCTCATTTTTCTTATGAATATATATTAAAAAACTAATCTTAACTACATGTTCCCTTTGAAATTTAGTAAGGGAAAAAAATTTTATCTTCAAAAAATAATGATATTTATGGAGATAGAAATCTTTTATAAATTTGACCAAAAAACGTGTACCCTTTTTTAGTAGAAGGCTAACCAATAAATACATTTTTCATGCTCTAAGATCAAGTTTTTCTGATTATTATCATGAATATGAATAAATACAAGACACAAAAATAATTTAAGAAGAAGATCATTTGATAACCAAAAGGAAGAAAATTATTTATTAAAACAGTTAAGAGGGGTTTGAAATTTTAGGACTTTTGAAGGCATCCTATTGACCAAATATGTAGCTGTTAAAATACCCTCACCCCATAAGTACTTAAAAGCATTAGTTAAACACATTAAATATCTTGCGATTTCTAGCAAATGTTTATTTTTCCTTTCTACTATACCATTTTGTCGTAGATGTCAATATATGAGTTTTGATGAACAATACCTTTTTTAACAAAAAAAATTGCTTAAAATCTTATTGAAGTATTACTTTCCTTATCACTTTTAAAAACTTGAATTCTAGTTTAAACCTATATTTAGATCATTTTATAAATTCTTGAAACATGCTCTTAATATCTAATTTCTCATTAAGTAAAAATAATAAAGTAATTCTAGTATGGTCATCAATGAAAGTTATGAACCATTTTTTTCAATTATTGGTTTTATTTTTAAAGGTCCCAAAATATCACTATGGATTATAATGAAAGATTTGATGGCCTTGTAAGATTGTTTTAGAAAAGATGTTCAATGATGTTTGGCAATTTGACAAATTTCACAATAAAATAAAGATGGATCTTTATTTATAAAAAAAATTGGAAAAAATTGTCTCATATAATGGAAACTTAAATGCCCTAATCTAAAATGCCATAACATACTTTTACTCTCTCAAAGTATTGAAATAGAATTGAGAACTCTAAGATTGCCTACTTGAGTCATATACACTTTCAAATAAATAGAGACCTCCAACTTGTTTAGCATTGTCAATCATCTTTGTTGTGTTCAAATCTTGTTGACAATCAAATGAAAAAGAATTTAACTTGACAATTTTAATCAATAGTTATTTTAGTAACAAACATCAAGTTGCAGGGCAATTTGGGAACATAAAGAACATTATAGGTGTAAGAAAGGGGAAATAATAATTGATCCTTTTCCAGCTATTATTGAGAAGGAACCATATGATATTTTTACTCTTGGATTTCTTACACAAGGATTATAGAAAGCAAACAATTTAGATGACCTAATTAGATGATTTTTTCCCGATAATCAAATATGTAAAAATTATTTGAATTGACATTGAAGCAAAGAACTAAATACTTACCTTTATAAACCAACGAATAAGAATTATTTGAACCAGAAAAATTTAAAGACTAAAAATTTTACATATTTGCTCTATATATCCCTTTATAAGAGGTTGTGTGCTGGAAGACACTTCAGGCTCATAGTCAATAGTGTTACCTTGAGAGGTACGATTGTCTCCAAGTTATTTTTTCTACCAAAATTTAAACTTCCTACTAATTTTCTAACATGGTTTTTGTGTGTGCTAATCAAGTTTATAGTGATCATACTATGGTTTTTTATTCTTTTTTCTTCCTAGACTTGTGTTCCTTTAAATTCGAGTGTAGAACCTTCATCCTTTGATCTAAGGTTGCCAATCATCACTTTCTGCCTCATCTCCTCTCCTTACTTTTAAGAAAACTCTATGATAGAGGCTGATGGTTTTCTTCCCAAAATTCAGCTTTAACTTTATCCAACTCTTGACTTAATTTTGTAAGAAAAATATAATTCCTATCATTGTCTTTTCTTTTTTATGTCGAACACTTGCATTCAAATAGTCCCAACCATTTTATTAACATAGGTTCAATTCCTACAACAAGGTTATAAGTTCATTATAAAACAAAGTAACGTCATAATCTCCTTGCTTAGCCTTCCACAACTTCATTTTTAGTTCACAAATTTAAGAAGAATTTTTAATATTCAATACATCTTTCGAACTGCATCTCATAGCTCTTTTGCTATTAGTAGAAACATACAAGGTTTTCTAATTAGAGGTTCCATTGAATTAATCAACCAAGTTATGGTCAAAGAATTTTTCAAACTTCCATATTGCCATATTTAGATCATCTGAAGTCGACCTTGTTATCTCTCCATTCAAATGTCTGACTTTTCCTTTGTCATCAATGGACAATTTATTATTTGCACCCATTCCAAGTAATTTGATCATTCAACTTATAGTTCGTCAATTGAAAGGACAAGTTTAAGCTAATATCATGGATTAGTCACACTTGAACTGCTAAAATCATTGTTGGAGGATGACGAGGAGTTTCTCCCCTAACTGGTCATCGCTAGACGATTGTTCAATTAGGACTTATTTGAAAAAAGAAAGAAAAATATTGTAAAAGAATCGTGACTTTAATACCATAAAGAAAGAGGAAAATGTAATTTTTCCTCGATCTTTTGGTAAATAGTACAAGGAGTATATCTAAAAGTATAGTCCTAATCACCTCCTTAAATCAAGAAGAATCCATTTATTCTCTAAGGAATAAAATCTCATCAATTCAGTCACTAAATTATACAATATCAACTAATTATTTTTTAAAAATCAACTAATTATCTCTAGAATATCAACAGAAGATCAACATAGGTGCAATTGACTCTGATCGAGGAAGACTAATCAACGGGCTTCTGATTCTCTACAGTCAGCATCCATGCAAATAGATTATGTCAATAACAAATAACAAATAACAAAGACAGGTTGTACTGTATAGGTTCTTAGACATTTTAGGGAACCAAAACAGTCAATAATACCAAGATGGATGTTCACACTTATAGGCCTTAAGAAATCAATGTGATTAACTTGAAGAAAGTAGGGCACCAATCCACCAAAGGCATACGCATTTGAGATGCATTAAGAATCATCCAAATATTCGACCATGGACATTTTCAAGGTGGGTAACTTTTAGAGATCATTAAAGTTATACAAGGCAACATTGTTATAATTCAAATATTCCACAATATGTCAGAAACAATTTGTTTCTCCAGCTTCCCCCTACTTCCCAAGAATTCTATTCTCAAATAGTACTTAAGCATTTTGATTCGAAGAGTTATATAAGCTAACTTAGTGAACCTAAAAACTTGTAATCCTAGTAAGGGCATGAAGAACTTGAACAATTAGATGAGAATCAACAGTGGCAGTTTAGCATTTATAGCTGAATAAATCAATATCAGTGAAAAAGAAAGGACTACCCAAGCATCAAAATTTCTGCCTATACGCTTAACGGTTTCGTCAATGTGACAGAGCAGATAATATTTAGGAGGCTGACTGACATCCAGTAGAATTTCAATTGATAAGCGCCCCACCAAAATAGCTGAACCAAGTATTTTAAGATCGAAATCAGCACTGATTGGTTTCTTCAGGACTATCTTGTCAACAGATGCAGTGACTAACAAGAGTCGTGTTGTTGCGCTGTCATCATCCGAACAGTGCTATCACACATGAAAAGATATCGGCCATTGAGGGAAACAGAAGCAACAGAAGAAGTGAGTCAAAGAAAATGCTTCCTGACCACGTAGCTGCCATATCTTGTAAACAACTTGAGCCATATGAAGAGATCCTATTTCTTGTTTAAGTCAACAATCATTAAAAAAGGAAAAAGAAATATTTATTCAGCTCACTCAAAGCATGAGACTTGAAAATTCCCCCAATGGTAAATGATTTCCTTCAAGAAATTATATTCGTTTGTTCTACACCAAACTTTACAACATCAATCACAAGCATGATTCGATACTGCAGTTGATTCCAATAAACGACATATTCACAAACCTATGTAGAGTACCCTGAAATGCCATATTCACAAAATAAGAGTTTGGTAAAAAGTATAACGTAAGGAAGTTTGAATAGACTATTTAAGGAAATATATGCATATCAAGCCATATGAAAGGTAATGTTGGGAATCATATTAGATTCAAAGGAAGATCAAGTTATACTTAACATGATTCAATCTAAGGATGAAGAAGATTTGGAGCATTAAGTTAATTTACCGATAGAGAAAGAATTCATTTATAAGTTTTAAAGAATAAGAATAGAGGCATTCACGGTTTATAAAATCTCAACTTGAAGTTCGTAATTATTATAACATAACAAAAACAGTAAAATGAAGGTAGTCAAGTACAAATTGTGCACTTCTTGAGAAATCAAATATTTAAAGCCAAAGGAAGTTCAAATTCTGGGCAGAAACCAATAATGGAGAAAGGGAAAGGAACCAATGGAGCTGCTCACTGTTTAATTGTGCCCTATCCAATGCAAGGCCACATAAACCCTATGCTCCAGTTTTGTAAACGCTTGGAGCACAAAAGTGTAAATGTCAAACTCGTTACCACTCGCTTCCTCTCCAAGTCTATCATGCATGGAGCATCTTCAACTTCTATTCTTCTGGAGACCATTTCTGATGGATATGACGAAAGAGGTAGGGACCAAGTAGAAAGCTTGGAAACCTACCTGGAAACTTTCTACAAAGTTGGTTCTCAGACTCTTACTGATCTTGTTCAAAAGCTAAACGATTCTGGCAATCCTGTAGATTGTATCGTCTATGATTCGTTCCTGCCTTGGTGTCTTGATGTTGCCAAAAGGTGTGGTTTGATGGGGGCTGTGTTTTTCACTCAGTCTTGTGCTGTTGATAGCATCTATTATCATCTATATCAGGGGCTCATTAAAGTTCCTCTAAAAGGGACTAAAATCTTGGTTCCAGGGTTGCCTCCACTGGAGTCTCAGGATATGCCGTCTTTTTTATATCGTTTTGGATCGTACCCTGCTGCCTTGAACATGCTTCTGAGACAGTTCTCCAATATTGAGAAAGCAGATTGGGTTCTTTGCAACACTGTTTATGAGTTGGAGCAACAGGTAGTTGATTAACTATCCATATACTCTTGTACTTTCCAGTCGAGTTATATATGTGTGTCCAACCCTGATTTACATGTTATAATACTTATTGTTTAGGAAGTGGAGTGGCTGTCTAAACTCTGGCCAATAATAGCAATAGGACCAACCATCCCTTCTATGTACTTGGACAAGCGACTTGAAGACGATGTAGACTATGGCTTCAGTATTTTCAAGCCAAATAACGATGATTGCACGAAGTGGCTAAATGAGAAACCAAAAGGATCTGTGGTATACGTGTCATTTGGCAGTTTGGCAGTACTAGAAGCCCAACAAATGGAAGAATTATGCTGGGGTATGAAAAGGAGTAATTATTTTTTCTTATGGGTGATAAGGAAGACTGAAGAGGCTAAGCTCCCATCCGAAATTATAGCAGAAACAAAAGACAAAGGATTGGTGGTGCCTTGGTGTCAACAATTAGAAGTTTTGGCGCATGAAGCAATAGGGTGCTTTGTTTCACATTGTGGGTGGAATTCTACATTGGAAGCTTTGAGCTTGGGAGTGCCAGTGGTGGCAATGCCCCAGTGGACAGACCAAAGTACCAATGCCAAGTACATCACAGATGTATGGAAAATGGGAATCAAAGCTCTACCTGATGAGAAAGGAATTGTCAGACAAGAAACTTTACAACACTGTCTGAGCCAAATAATGGAAGGAGAGACATCGGAGGAGATTAAAATAAACGCTAAGAAATGGAGTAAATTGGCCAAAGAAGCCATGTGTGAAGGTGGAGGTTCAGACAGAAACATAAGCGAATTTGTGGACAGTTTAGTCCACTCGAAACGCTGTTTCTGATGATATCGTCCTTGCAATTCTGTTTGTCGCAATCCGGTGTTTTTCCGTTGCTTATTGTCGGTAATTAATTATCATTTTGTTGTCTACGACATTGTTGTCTTGTAGTTCATTGTTGTTATTAATTTTAGCGTGGCTTTGGTATATGACCAGACATGATTGTTTACATGTGTGTGACAGAGAGGCTTGGACCATTTGTAGCCATACATTTTCTTTTAAGTAATATTCTTATTGGAAACGAACCTTAACTTGATTAATGGTTAGCATATATGATGTACTATTGTATCATAGATAGTTGTTGGAGGTCGAATCTTTTCAATAATAAAAACAAAATTATTCTATGATTTTTCATAGGACAGCCCAAACCCACTGTATAGTTTTAAAATTAGCACTCAACTGATCGAGGGAACGAAATCTTCTCTACCCACTAACCTGTATCAACTCTATTCTACGCGATTTCATTCACATAATGTGAGACCTAGAGAAATATATAGATAAGATCACGTAGAACAGAATTGGTACAAACTTACAGGCCAGTAGGTACAGAGATTTTGATCTCTCGAATGATTGATAAAAAATGAGGTAAAATTGAGTCAAAACTCCTAAATAGCCAGGAATCTTATCCAGTATTCGATTATAAGTCAGACTAGTAAAAAAATTAAAATTAAAAAAGATAGTTATCTTAAATTATGAAAACACGTAAATTTGGATTTTAAAAAAGAATTGAATCTCTACAAAATAATTTTTATTTTATTTTAACATTTAAGTAAAATTTGACTAACTTATATTCTCTTTAATTTATTCAATACCAAAATATCAACTTTGAAAACATTAATTTGAAATAGCTCAAATAATAAAGGAAATTGCCCTATTGTCTTGCCTCTCGTTTTCTCTCTCAAGAGTGCAAGTTTTGGTCCTGCTACGATTGTGCATGGTGAGTTTTTTTGCGAGTAAATTTTCTCTGATCTTTTCTATCGTTGTTTTTCTGTAGTATAGATTCGAATTTTCAGGAACTCTCTATCCGAGAGAAAGAAAATGCCGAGTTTGTGATTCCCACGGAAGGTATCCAAAAAGATGAGATCAATTATGATCTGTGTTTGTTGGGAAAATTGGTTGGCGAACGAGCAATTAACGCCGAGGCTATGGAACGGACTTTGTTGAGTCTTTGGTGACCTATTCGGGGAGCATACATCAAACCAATGGAAGAAAACAATCAATATATCATCCAGTTTTATCATCATCTCGATATGAAGAAGATGTTAGCTAGAGGACCGTGGTCGTTCAATAAATGTATTTTGTTAGTTCACCAATGGAAGGAAGGAGAGAACCCAGTGGATATAGATTTCATTCACACTGATATTTGGGTACAGTTCCATAGTCTCCCAATGGGTTTCGCTTTTGAGGCGCTGGCAAGAAATATTGGCAACTTGATGGGAACCTACCTTGAGTACGACTCTACTCATAGACGCAACTCATGGAATAACTATATGCGTGTTTGGATTCGTATTAATGTGGAAGAACCGCTTATGCAGAAGAAGAGTATACGTAAACAGGGAGCTGAACTGAGGGTGATAACGTTCAGTTATGAGCGTTTGCCTATCATCTGCTATCTTTGTGGTATCTTTTTTATATGTTGTGTAAATATCATGCATTGTTGGGTAATTCTAGAACTTGCTTTTATTATGCATGTTGAGACCATATCTTTAGATGAAAAAAGCACCTAGATTACACTTTTGTTTGAGCCTTTTCATTGATTATACCATACCTTATTTTTTATCCCTTAACTATAACCAATTTTGACCCTTAGCCTTTTCTTTCGAGTGTGCATCAACCAAGCAATCTATTATTGAATAAATAGAATATATTTTGTGTTTTGTTGTTAGTGTAAATGAATACACTATGTTTTGTTTTATTGCTAATGTAAATTAATATATTATGTTTTGTGTTTTGTTGTGAATGTAAATAAATACATTATATTATATGCTTTGTGTTTTGTTGTCGGTGTAAATAAATGCACTATATTTTATGTTTTTTTGCCAACATAAATGAATACACTATGTTCTATGTTATGAATATTGTTTATAAATTATTTTTTATTGTATCTTGTTCAAAAGATGCTCTCCTCTTATATTGTTCAATTACTTTATGAGGAATTTAAGGTTTTGCATTCTATTGGTGGAACTTGAGAAACATTATCATTGACTTAGGAGGATTATGTATTATTATTTACATGTACGATATACTGAAGTTTTAATTATATAAGAAAAAGGAAGTTGAATCTTAAATTTTTGAACCATGCTTTCTAATTAAGTTGATCGTAATTGCTATTTTCATGCATCTATCATATATCACAAATTGTCAATATGTACACAACATCTTTCTATGCAACATTTGCCTTTGTTATTCATACATGGAAAACTAAAAAACGTATAAAAAATGAAAAGCAAAGGGAGAGAAACAAAAATTTTCAAAATTTCAAATCACTAGTATGATCATTAATAGTTTATACAACACCTTCAAAGTAAGATAATCAATACTCTAGATTTATTTTATACAATATAATATAACAAACTCCTATAAAAAAGATGATAACTGCTATAACATTCTTCACTTGCTCTTTAATCTCATTATTTTTCTTTAAAATGATAATTTATAGACTATATTCTTCTTTGCTTAATATTTCACATGCCTTTGTTTCACCCTCATTCTTTAAACATTTATATCTTTTCTTAATTTATGAATTATGTTAATAGTTATTTGAGGAAACTTCTCATCATACCATCTAAAGAAACCATATTTACTAACCTGCGACAAAATGCACTAATTTCAGTTGATTACATAAACTAGTTGAATTCATATATAAAAATTTTAATAACTAAATAATTGCCCAACTAGATAATTGGGGAAACTCTAAAGCTACCTAGATTATAATCACTCCATGAAGTCCATTCCAAATTTGTAAGTGAATTAAGTAACTATACTTTTTAATGTTTATTGTTTTTAGGTCACCAGTCTACCATTCATGCCCTCTTCTCAATGTAACTTAGTGAGTGAAAGTGGCACATCAATCTCTTTACGTTAGTTTATGATAATCCCATCTTCCAACCAGATTCAAACAATGCAAAAAGTCCTAAATGCCAAAGAAAATAAAAAAAAAGTCTTACGTACTGATAAAATTGTCACCAAAACGAGACAAACCACGGAAAAAGAAAACTCTTTTGAGATGACAAAGCATTGATTGGCAAAGATTTTGTCTAAGATGCCACATTCAATTATTGGCCTCCAGAAACTCTGCTTCTTCGGTGGACCAAACTTTCCACAAACTCGGAGATGTTTCTGTCGGAGCTTCCACCTTCAGACATGGCTTCTCTGCCCAATTTACTCCATTTCTTAGCGTTAACTTTCATCTCTTTCGACGATTCTCCCTCCATTACTTCCCTTACACAACGCTTTATCGCTTCTTGTTCAACAATCCCTTTCTCTTGAGAAACTTTAAGCCCCACTTTCCACACATCCGTGATACACTTGGCATTGGTTGCCTGGTCTGTCCACTGAGGCATCACCACCATTGGCACTCCCAAGCACAAAGCTTCCAAAGTAGAGTTCCACCCACAATGCGTGATAAAACATGCTATGGCGTTGTGAGCTAATACCTCTAATTGTGGGCACCATGACACCAGCAATCCTTTCTCTTTTGTCTCGGCGATAAATTCTGCTGGGAGCTTGGCCTCCTCAGAGGCCCTTACAACCCACAAGAAATAGTAATTGCTTCCTTTTAGACCCCAACATAGTTCTACCATCTGCTCGGAATCTAGGACCACCAAACTCCCGAATGATACATATATTACCGATCCTTCTGGTTTCTCATTTAGCCACTTGGTGCAAGCATCGTTGTTTGGCTTGAAGATACTGAAACCATAGTCCACATCGTCTGCAAGTCTCTTGTCCAAATACATGGAAGGTATGGTTGGTCCAATTGTCCTTACTGGCCAGAGCTTAGCCATCCAATCCACCACCTACATGATGTTAAGTTATACAACTCAATATACATCAGAGTTAGCACAACCAAAAATACTCTTATGAACAGGGGCTGCAAACATTTAAAAGTAGGAGCTGATACAAGAAACAAAACAGAAAAGTAAGAGTAGAGTTTTAATGGGACTTTTATCAAACTATTAAAAGATCAAGGCAAAGTGAACTGGAAACTTTATTTATGCCACATGTTGCCTTTAAACGGCAGCAATTACTACCAACTCAAAGAAAAACAGTATTCAACTTATCTCGTAAACAATTGCAAAGATCCAACCTCTGGTTCCAGCTCATAAATTGTGTTGAAAAGAACCCAATCTGCTTTCTCAATATTGGCGAATTGATCCAAAAGCATGCTCAGGCAAGCAGGATAAGATCCAAAACGATATAAGAAGGATGGAAAATCCTGAGGTTGAAGTGGAGGCAACCCAGGAACCAAAATTTCAGTCTCTTCAAGAGGAGCTTTGATGAGACCTTGTTGAGCATGATAGTAAATGCTACCAACAGCACAAGACTGTGTGAAAAAAGCAGCTCCCAACAATCCACATTTCTTGGCCACATCAAGACACCAAGCCAAGAATGGATCGTAGATAATGCAATCGACAGGGTCGCCAGAGCCACTTAGCTTCTCAATGAGACGAGTAAGAGTCTGTGAACCCACTTTGGAAAAGGTTTCCAGATACGTACCTATGCTCTCTGCTTCGTCTATACCGCCTTCATCATAGCCATCCGAGATGGTTTCGAGAGGAATATAATTGGATGATATTGCCGTGTGCATAATAGACTTGAAGATGAACCGAGTAGTAACCAATCTAACTCTAACCCCCTTGTTCTTCAATCGCTTACTGAACTGAAGCATGGGGTTAATGTGGCCTTGTGACGGATAGCATACCACTAAACAGTGAGCTTCTTGCCTCTTCTCTTCCTTGTCCATTGTTAGGTTCTACTCAAAATTGGACCTTCTTTCTCTTATATTACAGTTGATTCACACGACGAAGTGAACAATTTGTACACGGCTGTTTTTTGTCTTTTCTAATTGAAATGATTCCAACTCTAGTACATAATCGACTCCTAAAATTTCTGTTTAGTTGAATTGAATAGCGGGCACCGAGTACGAAAGAGACAAGACCATGACAGAGCTATCTTGTCAACATCGATATGGAGCGACATTTTCTCTTTTTTTTTTTCAATTTTCATAAATTATGAAATTTTAATTTTTTATTATTATCATTATTATTGTTATTGTTTTTAAGGTATTATCATCAAGTGGTTTAGTTTTCATCTAATAACATATTTATTCTTGCTATATTAGTTATAATTTTGTTCATTATCTATTATTAAACAATAAAATTATTTTTATATTTTTACTAATTTTTAATCTCCTCGACAAATGGGGCTATCCGGACATGAACGGATTACCTTACAATAAAAATTTAGCCCACACACGGAGTTAGAATGATCTTACCTATCATTGTTTCCTCTTTTCAACATGCGCGTGTAATGGATGCTACTCATCATCATTAACCATGGATCACGCGATTTTTCTCGTAGCACAGAGATGCAAGTGAAACAATAAGAGCGGTTCACACAACCTACATGTCAGTAGCTTACGTACATAACAGTGCTCTATCAGGCGGACATGCAAAAGCAGAACCTTTAGCACATGCAAGCTGGCCAGAAACACTCCGGGTGGTCCTGCAGCCGCATGTGGAATGTTCCAAGGATCACTATGTTCCGTCGACTACGATATAGCCAGGATCTCACCCATTCACCCTTTTTATCATAGCACCATTGGAGCGAAACACGGAGAAAGGGACCTAATCAATGTCCGAAAAGCTTCAACGCTGACCTAGCCAACTTCGTAGCATGATCTGTGCCTCCAAATTGGATATTTGTGCACTCCTTATTCAGGACCTCATTTCCAAAATGAAACGTATGTTAAGAAAACATACATAAACGCCAATAATATTTTCGATATGTATATAATTCTCATCATATTCATATTGACATCTGAAAATGGATGCAAGTGGACGGGCTCTGGATCTTATCCAACTGATCGAAGCGCAACGTACTTTCTAGGATTTGTTTTATGCGTCATAATTAAAAGATACAAAGTTTTGTTAGACAGACTACCAAATCAATCCCATTTACTGTTTAGTAGACTCCAGCTCCCAATCTATATATATTTCAACCTCCCTTCAACTAGCACATGACAAGTTCGCGCTAGAGTCTCCCCGGTGAAGAAGGGAGGAAGCTATAATTCCAAAATCCACGTCAAATTGCTAGAATGCCCAACTTTTTCACAAAGAAAGACTAACAATATCCAAATAAACTATAAAACGATGGTGCGTGTAAAAGTTAGACCTGAATATTGGCCTTCATATAGACAAAGAGACTATGAGAAGGAATCATCAATCCCTTTTCCTAAATATACAGCAATCATTAATCACATCCTCTGCTCAAATTCTCTGCATTGTATGCTCCACTGAGGCTCACATCTGGCCTAATAACGCAGTACAGATTCCATAAAGAAATGGGTAGATGCAAATAAATCGAATTGCTTCAGCATCATTGTAAATCTTTACCATGCTACAAATCATTGATAAAAGTTTCGAGGAAGAAGACTTTTATTCTTGAAATTTTGATGTGACGAATTTATGATCTCTCTCAGAAATCTAAATACTACAAAAAGTGATTGACTATGGCACCCGTATTTTATAATAGTCATACAACAAGTGAACGGAATTCTTCTCGTACCAATCACCTGGGATCATCAAATCAGCCTAATGCCCCTGTCTCAACTTTATCATCTCCAGACAATCCCGCCAATTATAGTCTTACAGTGGCCTCAATGTCAATCTCTCTCAGCGGTATCAACGCGCCTGCTGATTAAGAACAAAAGCTGCCTCCTCTAGTTTGCGTACTCTGTACTAAAAAGGAGTAAAAGAAAGCGAAGCAAACCACTTGATGGACATATTCCATCGGCTAAAGCAGATTCTTGGACAAAATTTACAAGGAGAACAGGAGAAACCTTTAGATGATTGAGCTATAGATACCTCAAGAAACTTTATCCTGACCCTTCAGAGAGCATCCTTCCCAATATTCTGTTGAACAACCCCATATCTGAAGTTGCCGGATTGACTCTGCATCAAAATTTCCAAATTACACCACAAATACAAAATGTCCATTATAAAGTTTCTCATTTTCAATCAACCAATACAACAATAAGTCTTGAACACATTTCCATGATTATAAAACCTGAAATTGTACTCTACGAAGCCCCTGCCTACTAGAATCTGAAATGACATTCAAAACCCATAATCGAAATAAGATGCTATCCACTAAATCCAAACGAAGTTTCCACAAAAGGAGAAGTCGTATGCAGAAATTGACTAAACCTTGGACACAGCTTCAGCTATGAACTGCACAGTTTCGATCTCGTCCGATGTTCCCTCTGTAACCGCCATACAATCCCTCGGAGTTTCGAACAAGGAGAGCGAGAACTGCTTACGAACAACGCCAACGTCGAAATAAATAACACCTGAGCTGGGTACGTCGACCCTAATCCCTTTCACCGGAAACCAAAGAAACAACTCCTGCGCCGAAATCCCTGACAACGCACCGATCTCTCCGTAGCTCAAAGTCCCAGAAACATTCCTGTCGTAATGCAATTCGTTCTCGAACTTGGCGTTGCAGGCCTGATCCAGGTGGACCTCGAACCGACCAGTATCGTCGACGAAAAATTCCCTTATGCCCTTTGGCAACAGACCCATGGGCAAACCGTGATCCTTCAGGGTCTCGTAGATTGACTCTTGCTCCACCGAGCCTACACATTCCGGTATTGCGATCACCAATGAAACAACAAACCAGAGTAATGGCACCAGAGAAAACATGTTGCTTTGCTTCTGGTAGTGAGAGTGTCTAGGTGGGTTAAAACAAGAATTAAAATGAAGCTAGTTTTTGAGGTACTGCTTGTGTTATGTTCTGATTGAAATCAAGGGTTAGGGTTTAAGGATTGTTCCGGAGAGAAACAGAGAGGAGAAGAAATGGAAAACTAGGCAGAAGGAGACAGTTTGTGCCAGCGCGAGTACAGGGAGGCTAAGGAGAATTACCAATTATTGGTCGTGAATGTGGGGTCCAGTATTTTCGAGTTTTCACTCTCTGTTATCAGGCTGCATGTAAACTGAATGGTGGTGTTGTTGTAATTTACATGATATGTTGTTAGCTGCCTGAAAAGCATTGTGGCACGTGGGTAGAGGTAAGTACTAAGTAGTGAGTAGCGGGTGCCTGGCGGTGTTTTGTTTGAACACAACTGGAAATAAAATACACGCGCTTGAAAGGAGAGTTTGGGAGTTAGGGCTAGCTCCGGAGCCCTGATGTGTCGGGTAACGCACTAACGCTCGCTCAACATTCAGTTACCTGCTAAATTAAGCGAAAACCTAAAACGACGCCGTCAATGCGGTGGGCCAGAGCACGGGAAGAGAGTGGCCAAAGGGGGCGTGAAGATGACATGAGTATGTTTCGTCATCGCAGATAATAGCCACTCATTTCAGTTGGTATTTTAACCTTAAGCATGTCTGTCGTCTTTAAATTATGGTGTTCTATAGTAACTGATTATGGTTTGCTTCAACGTATGCATTATTTTTGCTTCTAACGGTAAATTTTCCCCACTTGTTTCATTATGGTTTTCGTATGTTCCGACAATTGTATGACATATGATGCAAGATATTGAGTGAATAAATGACTTAGAATTTAAATAATTATAAAAATAGTAATCATGATAATACAAAGTATACATAATCAAATTAAGTAATGTAGTACTAGAAAAGAATTGTCAATATATTTAGAAAGTGTAATCAATAAATAAACTTTATTAGAATCTTTTAGGAGCTTGTCAAGTGTATCTTCCATATTGGGTATTAGGACAGGAGTGGTGACTTTGAACTCTTATGAGAGATTAGGGTTAGTCTTTCGGGGAGTTTTAGGTTTAGAAGAGGAAAAGATGTTGACATATTATGAATATGTTATTAGAATGTCAAGTCATTTATTGAAAAGTATTTAGAATTAGTGGCGACTTTAGATAAATATAAGATTCATATAGTGTGCATTTAGGAGACAAGGTAGACAGGGACTAAAGTAAAAGAGATTAATATGTTTAAACTTTGGTATATTTAGGAGGTTCAAGACAACAAAATGGGATAGGTATCTTGGTTGCCAAAGAACTCATACAACATATTGTGGGGGTAAAAAAGACCAAAGATAAGATTATGTCCTTAAAGATTGTGGCGAAGGGTGTTGTTGTAAATGTGGTGTATGCTTATATATCTCAAGTAAAGTTGGATGAACAACTTAAGCATCGTTTATGGGAAGAGCTGATTCAGCAAATCTCCCTTAGCGAGGGAGTTATTCTCGGAGGAGACTTTAATGATCATATAGGAGCAACCTCAGATGATCATAGGCATTTCGGGTATGGTGAATAGAAATGTTAGAGGGATCACTTTGTTGGATTTCACGGAAGCATTTAAGTTGGTGATAGCGAATTCTTTTTCCAAGAAAAACGAGGAACACCCAGTGACGTTTAAGAACAAAACTATGAAGACTCAAATTGACTACTTCCCTATAAGGTGGAGTGATCGATATAGTTGCAAAGATTGCAAGGTGATACCTAATGTTTACGTGTCAGCTCAACATCGATTGTTAGTTTTGGAGCTTTCTATTAAGGGTTAGAGGAAGAAGAGAAGTCCTAAGAGGTGTACCAAAATCAGATGGTGGAACTTAAAAGAGGATATCGTGAACCTATTTAGAGATATAGTAATTTATAGAGAAGAATGTAATTCAGTAGGATATGCTAACCAGATGAGGGAGATAGTTGCAACTCTTTTAAGGAATACAACTTTAGAGACCTTGGTTGTTTCTATAGGACTGGGGGGTTGTAAGAGGGAGTCTTGGTGGTGGAATGAAGATGTTCACGAAAGAGTTAAGCTCAAGAAGGCTACCTACAAAGCTCTTTTAGATAGCACTACAGAGGTGGAGAGAGTTAGTAATAGAGAAAGGTGTAGACTTAAAAAGAAAGAGGCGAAGATGATAATCTTAGAATCTAAAAGTAGAGCTTATGAGAATCTATACCAACGATTGGATACTAAAGATGGAGAGAAGGATATTTTTAAATTGGCAAAAGATAAGAAATGGAAAGCAAGAGATTTTGATTAAGTGTGTTGTATAAAAGATGAAGTAAGGCGGGTGTTTGTAGCTGATAATGATATCAAGAGAAGATGGTGGGGTAACTCCTATAGCCTTTTTAATGATAGGGTAGAGAATAACTTCTTAGGCGACCTTAGCTCGTTTGAGAGGTTTCGTAATTTTACTTGCTGTTTATATATTACAAGGGATGAAATTAAGAAAAATTGAGGGAAATGAAAAGTGGTAGGGCAATAGGGCCAGTTGAAATACATATAAAGGTGTTGAAGAGCCTAGGCAAAGAGGATATTACTAGGCTAACCAAGCTTTTTAATGTGATCCTTAAGTTTACCAAAATGTTAGACAAGTAGAGATTTAATATGGTAATTTCTTTATACAAGAACAAAGGGGACATCCAAAGTTGTAACAACTATAAAGGCATCATATTACTTAATCATACTATAAAGTTATAGGAGAAGGTGATTGAGAAGAGAATAAGGAAGGGTGCTTCTATATCGAAAAACCAATTTGGCTTCATGCCAGGAAGGTCCACGACAAAAGCTTTGCATCTCTTTAGGAGGTCAATAAAGTACTATAGGGAAAGATAGTATAACTTACATATGGTCTTTATTGAATTAGAGAAGGTGTGGGATAAGGTACCAAGGGAAATCATGTGGAGGTGTTTAGAAGTCAAGGTGATTCCTATGACTTATATACAAATTATTAGGGATTTGTATAAAGGTGTAAAAACTATAATAATGATGATAGGTGGAGATACAGAGTAACTTTTTTTAGATGTTAGGCTACACCAAGGCTTATCTTTGAGCCCCTTTCTATTTGTGTCAATGGCAAAGGTTATGGTAGAATCCATACTTAACGTTTACGTATCAGTTATAAAATTAGTTGTGTATATAGAATTAATTTATGTACATATAAGTGCTTAGGACAGAATGTTAGCAATTAATTCACTAGATGTATGTAAGGCTAATTAGTTGTATATTAGAAATTAATGCACAAAATAGGTTATCCCAACATTCTATTTAGGAGCATGAATATGAAGAGAAAGGCATTTAGCCATTTTACTCAAAACTTGACATGGTATTAGAGCCATAATGACATTTTCGAATTATAATGAATTTTTCTGGTTTTCTAGGTTGATTATTTCCTGATCAACATCTTCACTTTGAGATTTTTTTTGGTTAATCCACTTTGTGGTTTCTATCGTGCATAGATTTTTTTTTCACTTTGCCTTTGTATCTTCTCATAATGTCTTTAGAGGCTCTGGCTATAAAATTTTATTGGAAAAAAATTATGTGGCATGACAATTTTAGTTCAAAATGTTTCTGAAAGGGAAAGAGATTTGGGGTCATATTGATGGGTCTTCTCCTGCTCCTGAATCAGGGAAAGAACTTAGTCAATAGGAGATAAAGGATGCTCAAATTATCTCTTGGATTTTAGCATCTGTTGAGGCTTATATGGTGAACAATTTATGCTCGTTTGGCATAATTAAAGATATATGACTATTTGAAGTGCATATATCATAAAGATAATGCTACCAGGAGATGTCAACTTGAACTTAAGATAAACAACTTTGGTCAAGGCAGTCTTTCTATTGAGCAATATTACTCTGGCTTTATTAATCTGTGGAGCGAATATTCTAGCCTTATCTACTCTAAGGTATCTAAGGAGGTCTTACCCAGTCTTTAAAAGGTTCATGAAGAGAGTATGCGTGATCAATTCTTAATGAAACTAAAACTAGAATTTGAAGTTGCCTAAGGAGGATTGCTGAACAGAAATCCAATCCCTTCTTTAGATGTATGTCTGGGTGAGCTATTGCGTGAAGAATAATGATTAGCTACATAATCTGTTATAAGTGCATCTGGTGCGACATTAGAGGTTGTCAATGTTGCTTATGCTGCGTACAAGGGAGAAATAGATGAAAGCGTCCTATATAATGCTATAGCTGCAAGGAGTATGGACATATTGCCCATAATTGTGGCAAGAAATTTTACAATTATTGTAAGCAGAGTGGAAACATTATCAAAGATTGTCCTACATGCCTAAATAATAGGCGAGCCTAAGCTTTTCAAGCTACTATTCTAGTTTCTACTAGTATTGGCCCTACCTCTAAATGCACTGGCACCGAGAATACTAACAACCAAGCTTTTGTTACTCCTGAAATGGTACAACAAGTGATTCTCACAACATTTTCTACCCTTGGTTTGTAGGGACAAGGTAAAACTTTATCTTTTACTTGATTTGTTGATTTTGGAACATTTAATCATATAATTGGTTCACCTGATTCTTTACAAAACTTGCAATGGTATACTGGTAATCAAAATATTAAGATTGCCAATGATAATAATATTCCAATTACAACTATTGGAGATATTGGACCTTCTTTTAGACATGTTTTTGTCTTTCCTGAGTTGTCCACTAGTTTAATATCTGTTGGTCAGCTAGTGGAGGATGAATGTGATGTCCATTTCTCTTGTGATGGTAGTTTGTGGAAGATCAGGTGTCGGGAAAGGTGATCGTAAGGGGGCCTAGAGTGGGCAGATTGTTTCAATTGCAATTTACTATTCCTAGAACTTTATCTTTATCTTCTATAGTTGTTAAAAATAAGGTTGAAGTCTGGCATAGACCATTAGGCCATCCAAATAATGTAATTTTGTCTAATTTAATGAAGCGTGGTTTCCTTGGAATAAAGACCAATGTTCTCCTTATGCATTGTCTCCTGATTGTAAAGTAAATCACTTGTTAATATAGAAATCACTTATAATACGTAAAATACACAAAAAGGGGGGTTGAATTGTGTTAAATCGTCTAAGTTATGAATCTTTAACAAACTTCTTAATTTTCTTGACAAATTTAGACGATTACAAGTTTAAACAATGTACTTGATTTGATGAGTAATACAATAGCAAAAATTAGTATCTATTTTTCTAACAATAAGAGAATTAAAAAGAATAAGAGTTAGAGAATATGACACCGCCATTTATACTAGTTCACCCTTAACCTTGGGCTACGTCCAATCCTCAGAGTTTGTCTGAGATTTCACCATCTCCTTCAATGTTACAAGTATTATTTCTACACTTTCAGAGCCTCTTCAGTTCTCTTTTACAAAGTATTCTTTATCTGCTTCTTTAGCCTTTTCAGGCTCTAGCCGTCTTTCCTCTCAGAAAGAAATTGTTTGAGTTTTTACACTCACGTTGCAAATGTAGTTTCTCTCTTTCTTTCTTTCTTTTCTCTCAGAATATTTTTCACAGCATAAGCATTTGAGCACATAATTTTTCTAAGTATTTTTGTACAGTAAAAATTAATTTGAAGTTTACGATTACGACTAATATTTATAGCCTAAGTCTCCAACGGTCTTTTTGTGAAAACTGCTTGTCGAGTCTTATAAAGTCTGTTTTTAGTTGAGTCCTGTAACCAACTCCAACTAACTAGCGTTCTGAGCACATTCTTCAATTACATCGTCTTGCTTAGTTTCGTATGCTTTATGCTTCGTCTGATGTTATAGAATTGATCACTTCATCTTATCCGTCTTATTCAACTTTTAAGTATTATCTCGATTTGATGATTTGTGCCATTTATATTTATCTGTACACTTAACAAATTCATCGAAACAGTTCAAACGCTTTTATTATTATTATTATTATTTGACTTTCATCAAAATCAATAGAAGAAGTAAAGTCTTCTTAACTTAACAATCTCCCCTTTTTTATGATAACAAATAATCATATTATTAGAAAAAAGTCAGAAGAATATATAAAAATGTAAGATACAAAGATGATATGCAAAACTCCTTTCTATTTATCTATTTATCTATCTATATCTATATCTATATCTTCCTTTCTCATCTTCTCTCCCCCTATTTGTTATCAATCAAAAAAAATTATTTCAAACGCTTCAAAATTTAGAAAACATTTGTTGAATATCAATGCGGATCATCTTGAGGTCTTCTTCTATAGAAACATGTAGAAGTGCTAATACCTCGTGAAGATCACCCACCACATCACCCAGTATATCAACCGTAGTATTGATTTTCTCAATGCTTTTAGCTAAGGCTTCTTGAACTTCCGTCTGCTTGTGACTAGCTTTAGTCCATTTGATGAATTCTTCAAGAGCTCTGAACTAACAGTAGGATCTTGTAGTATTTCACTAAGTGGATGAACATACTAAAAAATAAACAGTTTTCTAGGTGAATCGTCTAATTCTATGATTTTAATAGAGGGTAGTTTGAAAGGTGATTTTTCAATAGGGATATCAAGATTATCAGGTCTGGGTAACTTGTAAATTGGTTGCCCTAGGAGGTGTAAAATAGTTTTAACTGAAGGAATGAAGCCTAAGGGTTTGAAATGAATAAGCAAATGCACAAAGGTTTCTAGGTTCAAAATGATACCTTCAATTGTGATACTTTTATGCCTTCCTTCTGATATTGAGCCAACTATCTTGAAGCTTTCATCATTAGTAGATGCTCCAAAATTACTTCCTGATGCCCTTGATATATGATGTGATACATAGATGCTTATAGGTTGAGTTGCGTGACATGTATCATCTATGCTCTTTACTGCTGCTTGAATTTCTTCTTCTGTGAGATTATCTTCTTGTCTTTTGAGCAAACTTCTTCTTCTTCCCTTTTTCTTTATTGTTTACCAGTGTTGGAAATCTAGGTTGTACATTTGGTACAATCTTGATTGTCGTTCTGCTTGTCACTGGATAGATTGTATACCGATTTTTCGTAATCTTTAATAGGTATGGTTCTACCTTTTCGTCTTGCAGAACACTATATAATCTTCGTTCTTCATGATTTAGAAGCTGTATCAACTGATCATTTATTGTTATAGGTTCAACTTGAACCTTAACTTTTTGTGTAGTAGGTTCTCTGATGATAATTGAACCTCTATTACGATCAAGTGTTGATTCTTCTATGATCTTCATCTTCAAAACTTTTTTCTTTATCAGTTGAGGAGGTTTGAAAATTACCAACTGCTATTCAGACAGTGTCTTCATCTTCTTTTTAACAGTTTGTATCTTTTGTGGAACATCAATCGATGAAAGCTTCTTCTTCTGAATAAGCTTTATCTTCTTTTGTTCTTGTAATGATTTGAAAGATAGTTCTTGTTGAGGTTTCTTCTTCTCAAACATTAACTTCCTTTTTATCTCTTTCTCTCCAGATGGTTGCTCCTGTTGAATCTTAGGGACAGAGATGGTTGGTTTAACTGCTTATTGTTGTTTCTCTTGCTCCTTTTCTCTCTCAGAGTCTCCACCAAGAATCATAACTCTTTGTTTCTTCTGTTCTTGTTATCGTAAGGTCATTAATCTTAGTGACCTTCTTGACTTCTTGAGCCTTTCTAGTTGGAGCGTCTCAGCCTTCCTCTTTAAAGACACTTGGTGAGTTGGTTGTTGAACCTTGCTTTCCTTCTTTTGTGGAATTGTCTTAGCTTGTATAGGCTTATCAGACGATTGTTCAACCTTTACCGTTGCTGATATTGTTTTTGACGATCGAGGTGTTGCTTATTTTTCAGACGAAATATTTCCTTTGCATCGTCTTACTGAAAGCTCCCCTTTAGACTATGCTTTCGGTGTAAAATCTTCATCCGCTTTAACTCCAATCTTGATCCCCATTTTGTGAATATTAGAGGCATTGATAACACTCTTAACATTCATGTTTACTATGTTTCCTCTATCAAGTAGTATTCTAGATGCTTTAAAAAATCTTGTTAACAGCATACCATAAGGTAAAGAACCACTCTTCAAATGATATTCCTCCTTAGCCTTTATCACGTACTTGAGAATCAAAAACAGAAGATTAACAGGTTGATGAGTGAGAAGATGAAACAAACAGTGTTCATCATTCATTGTCACCACGTCCTTTGATCCTACTCTTGGTAGGATACAATGGAGAAGAAGTGAGTGAAGAACCCTAGCCATCAAAATGAGGGTTGAAGACTTCTTAACTCCCAGATTACTAAATCCATATAGCTATCGATTGATTTTGGCTTCGTTTATATGACTTTGAGCGATCCAATCTGTATTGTTGAAAAATTCTACTCCTTCGATTTGACACCCAATAGCCTCCACCACAGAATCTTGTTTGATTATTACCGACAACCCATCTACCAATGATACCAAGCTATTGTCTACTACCTTCGCATTCTTCCAGAACTCATATATTTCATTAAGAGACACTGGTTCTTGGATGATGAAGAAGTTCCTCCATCCAACTGCTTCAATCTCAGGTTCGATATTTATCCGAGCATTCTTCAAAGAAGTGAAATCAACGAGTCTTCCATAGACAAGAGATTTCGGCATTTTCTAATTTGTTAAAGATAAACACTAAACAAAGAAATGTATTTCGCTTTTAAGAAGCGAGGTTAGTAAATAGAAAAATATGAGATGAAATGAGAAGAGTTTGATGTTTAGAACAGAGCGTTGGATCGTCTTTGTTGAGAACACCTTGAACAAGTTGGTTGCGAAGTTTTTCTCAAAAATTCTAAAGTATAAGATGTTGCAGATTTTGAAATGATCGCTCTTTTTATATACACTCTTGAAAAGTTACCGTTTGTAACATTTGCAACTGATCCATAGGTAATTGTGAGACTGAAACCATCGAGTAAAAGTTACCGTTACTGTTTAGTCTAAAAACTTATAACTATTCAGCTTCTTCAGAACGAATCGTCTAGATCATGGAGTTTCAGATGAATGGTCATTTAACATCACCATATTCAGATTTCGTCTAATTTCCTTAAATTTGTCTTCACTTAAGAAGATATCTGCCTATTGTTGATTGATCTCAACAAATTGTAGATTGATGATCCCTCTCTGTACATAGTCTCGTATAAAATGGTATCTAACTTCTATATACTTTGCTCTTGAGTGTTGTATTGGATTCTTTGAAAATTGATAGCACTTGTGTTGTCACAGAAGATTGGAATCTTGTTGGGCCCCAATTCTTTTTCATACTAAATAAGCATTTGTTCAGTTTATTTTCGAGTTTGCTTAATTTGTTTTGGTTATGAGTTAATTAGAATGTCTATGGGTGGAGGAATTTATTTCTTAGATTGATGGAATTAAAAAGGAGAAATTAAGATTAA
>JAOQML010000009.1:7196640-7211241 GCA_027568935.1 Erythroxylum urbanii | reverse complement strand
TTTATTGATGATATATTGGTTTATTCCAAAAGCGACAAGGAGCATGAAGAACATTTAAGGATTGCCTTGGAGACATTAAGAAAGAAAGAGTTATATACCAAATTTGATAAATGTGAATTTTAGCTAAGGGAAGTGGTATTTCTTGGACACATCATTTCGAAAAAAAGAGTACATGTGGATCCACGAAAATAGAAGCTATTGCTAGATGGGAAGTACCCAAGAATGTAGCAAAAGTGAGAAGTTTCTTGGGATTAGTCAGTTATTATAGACGATTCGTAGAAGGCTTTTCCATAATAGCAGCCCCACTCACCAAATTGATAAGGAAGAGTCATAAATTTGTGTGGACAAAAGAATGTCAGAGGAAATTTGAGGAATTGAAGAAAAAACTTACAACTGCGCCAATTCTAACTTTACCTTCTGGTAGTGATGGATATACAGTATATAGTGATGCCTCGAGGAAAGGATTTGGGTTCGTGTTGATGCAAGAGGATAAAGTGATTGCTTATGCTTCTAGGCAATTAAAACCTTATGAGATGAATTATCCCACGTATGACTTGGAATTGGCTGCTATAGTCTTTGCATTGAAATTCTGGAGACATTATTTATAAGGAGTCACCACCAAGGTATTTATAAACCACAAAAGTCTTAAATATTTGATGAGCCAAAAAGAGTTAAATTTGAGGCAAAGAAGATGGTTAGAATTATTAAAGGATTATAACTTGATGATAGATTACCAACCAGGAAAAGCTAATGTAATAGTGGATGCACTGAGCAAGAAATCTACTATGGTACATGTGAAGATGATGTATCTTCCTTTGTTGAAGGACTTAGCCAAACTGAAGGTGACGTTGAGGCAAGTCGAATCTAGTGGTATATTGGCTAATTTTAGAATAAGGCCAGTATTAAATGAGAAGATTAAGTACTTGCAGGAACAAGATGAATACTTGGGCAAGCTCAAAGAAGAAATTAAAAATGGTAAGCCATCTGAAATAGGAATAAGAGGAGATGGATTGATGGTGGTAGGCAACAGATTATGCACTTCGGATATGCAAGAGTTGAAGGATGAAATTCTTGATGAGGCATATAATACTCCATATGCAATGCATCCGGGAAGTACCAAAATGTATAGAGATTTAAAAGAACACTTCTGGTGGAGAGGAATGAAGAAAGATGTTGTAGAGTATGCTAGAAAATGTTTGGTATGTCAATAATTTAAAGCAGAACTTCAAGCGCCCGCCGGTAAGCTTAAGCCTTTGCCTATTCCTGAATGGAAGTGGGAGAAGATTACAATAGATTTCTTAATGGGATTACCAAGGACCAGCAGGAAACATGACATAGTATAGGTGATTGTTGATAGGCTAACCAAGTCAGCACATTTCTTGCCAATTAGACAAACAGATTCTTTGAATGCCTTAGCTAAGAAATACATAGATGAAATAATCAAACTTTATAGCACTTCGAGTTCTATTGTCTCAGATAGAGATCCCACATTCACATCCAGATTCTGGGAAAATTTACAAGAGGCTTTGGGAATTAAGTTGTATTTTAGCATAGCTTTCCATCCATAGATTGACGGTCAATCAGAGAGGACAATAAGGACATTGGAAGCAATGTTAAGAGCATACATAATGGATTTTAAGGGTTCATAGGATGGTCAATTGCCTATAATCGAGTTTACTTACGACAATTCTTACCACTCAGGAATTCAAATGGCACCTTATGAAGCTTTGTATGGTAGGAAGTGCAGAACTCCTATTTGTTGGGATGAGGAAGGTGAAAGAAAACTTTTAGGGCCTGAGTTGGTACAAGCTAAAGTCGACAAGATTAAATTGGTGAAACAGAGACTCAAGGAGGCTCAAGACAGGATGAGGAGCTATACAAACACACACAAGAAGGAGATGGAGTATGAAGTTATAGACACATTATTTCTTAGGGCCTCACCATGAAAAGGAGTCTTAAGAGTTGGTAAAAAGGGTAAGCTCAGTCCAAGATACATAGGCCCTTATGAGATTATTGAGAAGATTGGGCCTCTCGCCTGTAAGTTAGCCTTGCCACCAGAGTTATCGAAGATTCACAATGTCTTCCATATATCAATGCAAAGGAGATATAGATCGAATCCCTCGCATATGGTCCAACCTTCAAAGGTTCAATTAAGGGAGGATTTGACTTATAAAGAACAACCAGTGGCAATTCTAGATTCAAAGGAAAAAGGTCTTAAGAAACAAGATTGTGAAATTGGTTATAATTTTATGGAGGAACCATTCAAAAGAAAAGTATCCACCCCTAATTGTAGCTTCAGGTAAGAATTTTGAGGACAAAATTCTTTAAAGGGGGAGAAATGTTAGACCCTGAATTTTTCTTAAAATTTATTTTAATAAATTAGCAAGCATGAACTGAAAATTTGAATTCTTGGATTATAATTTTTTTTGGAGTTAGTTAAGATTATATTTTTTATTTATATGAGTTTTCATGTATTAAATGGAAATGATAAAATGAAGTAAGGAGTTAGTAGGAATTAAATTAAATATGGAATGGTAAGTTTGGAAGATTAAAAGTTTGTCTTAAAGAAAAGAAAAGAAGAGAAGAGAGTTAAGCATAGTAAGAAAGAAAAATAAAGAAAGTTGTAGGAGAAACTAGAAGAAGAGAAAGAGAAACTGAAGTAAGGAAAGAAAGAAAAAGGAGGGAGAAGAAGAAAGAAAAAGGGTTCAGTTGAAAATTTTTAGGTATTCCCTATCTTTTCTTCTTGCTTTAGTAAATGAAGAAACTAGTGAAAGTAGGTTTTAGGTTGAAAATGAAGAGAGAAAGAAGAGAACCAAGAAATTCATTTTCTTAGATCTTTATAGATTTCTAACTATATCTTAGTTCTTCTAGCCTAGATAAAGCTTGTTTTTGGATAGTAGAGCTTTAGGAAAGTTCTATTCGTATATGTTGTTTAAATGAAAAAATATGTCTGTTTGAAGGGAATCAAGAATATTGAAGGCGAGAGCAAGAGGAAGAACAAAAATTAAGTTTGAAGTTACAAGAAAATAGGTGGGTAATATGTTTATAGTCGTTATGTTGATGAGCTAAATTATTTGCTTACATGTGTACTTAAATGCTTGCCTTTTTATCATTGTGAATATGGGAAAAATAATATGTGATTGATATCATGTTTGCTTGAAAGACTCTATTGCTTTTGGTATTAATAAGAAGAAGAAAAACACAATTTCATGGAAATATGATTATGATATGAAATATGTAAGCATTGAAATTTTGCTTATGTGGGCAAGAGAGATACCATTTCATTTGTCACATGCACGTTGACCTATAGCATTCTCCCGACTGCCTGCTTGTGGCATATGAGCTCCGAAAAAATGGACTCATTTCATTCGTGTTGTAAACATCAATTTCACCATTTCGTTCTATGAGATTCTCTTAAGCTATTATATGTGTGCACTTTTACTTTAAATTATTAAACATGATATATGATTAAATGCTATGTTTGATGATTGAAAAATTTGCATGATTTGATTTGTGTAATAATATTTTTATCTGTGAGCTTGAACTGTGGAAATCTGATTATTATATTTAAATATGATATAAATTTATGTATATGTTTGGTTATGTATGTGGTTCATCGCCAATGGCTATAACCGTATTAGCCACTAAGCTTCGCAGCTTATCCCACTATTTTCCACTCTTTAGGTGAAGAACAAGCGGATCATTAAACCTTACAACTTCAACAGACTCTAAGAATTATTATTATCTTTTGTAACTAAGTTAATTCGAGTACCTTAGGTAGCTTTGAAATCATGCATTCATATTGTATTTTTTGGATTATATGATTGTGCTGACTCTTAATATATAATTGAAGTTATGTATAAACCTTATAACATCTGAGAGATGAAACTCTGTCTTGTTGAGAAATGAATGAAAGAAGGGTTGAAGAACTTCTCTTTTGTATATGTGTAGAAATTTCTTCTTTGTTAAGTGTCAATTGTGTTGGGAATAAATTGTTAGTTATTTAATGGCTTTTGGATAAATATTCTTAAGCAAAAGGGTTAAACTGGGAGTTATGTATGTATAGTCTATGATTGTTGGACTCGGGTCTTGTGATTTATGTAAGGTGTCTATTGACAGTAGAGAGAAAAAGGGGATGAAAATGTGTTTTAAATCTTTAATGAATAAACTATAATGATCAAGGCATAATTAGACAAAATTGTCTTCATAAAAGTTGTAGCTCTTTCTCTTAGGTTTCTAACATCATAAAGTTTATAATTTTTTAACTTTGGATTGAAAGTTATGATGATTTGAAATTGGCGTGTGCAGCAAGGTTGCAGGATCGTGCATATGCTCGATCGTGACAAACCGCTACTATTCATAAAATGTCACGATCGTGCACATACACGATCGTGACTCTTCGTCTATGCATTGTTTAATGCATTGGGTCATACCTTGCACTTTTTTTTATTAATGCACGGCTGTGCATTCTCAAATGCATGCCCGTGCATTTTTGGGGCATACCTTGCACTTTTTTATTTGTTTGTTTGTTTATTTGTTTTTACTCCTACCAAGAATTTAATTTTTTTATCATGATATTATTTTTATATTTTTATTTTAAAAAGTCCCCCAATTTTGGGGCCTTTTCGCCGCGAAATAAGAACTGAGACCTGGGGCCAACATATTTAATTTTATTAGGCAAAGAATAAAAACATTCACCTAATCTTGTTTACGCTCAAAATTTTTTCTAGCACAGGTAATTTAATACTCATATTGTGAGTTATTAAAGAGAAAAGTTGAGGTGATTATGACCATTATTTTATGGATTTTTATAGATAAATTGAAAAATATTTGTATTGTAATTTAACCCTTAAAGTTTAAAACTTGGTGATTAATTAAATCTACAAGCATACAGTCAATTATAGCAAGTTGTTAAAATTAAAGTAATGTAAAGTATCAATCCCATAGGTAACTATATTACTATGTACATTAATCATAGATTAAAAAAACACGAAAGTAAATATAAAAGTAACAAGATTTAAGAACATAATTTAATTTATAAACTAATAGAAATAAGATAAATAAACTAATAAAGAAAGATCAATAAAACACACATTAGAGATTCGATTATCTAATATGGAATTATAATTATTGCACAATATTGATAATCTAAGTTGAAATAACAATTAACATAAAGTATCTATTCCCTTTATCGAGGCATATAGGTATATCTAACTAGATAACTACCACCTATCGATACATGATTCAACCTAATTAAATTCATCACACATATTTAATCTATTTCATTATCATTAAAAGTTTATGATATTGTTCTTTAGCGCTAAAGTGTTTATTTTCCTAGTGCATTATTCATACTTCACCTATTAGTCCTTTACGCAATTCCTGTGATTGAACATATAGTGATCATGCTTAAATCTAAAATTAAGAACAAAGAGAATAAATTCAACTAGAGAATAATCAAAGTATGTATTAATACTCCAAGATCTATCACAAGCTATGTCCCTAACTTTTACGAGGATTCGAACTATTAAACATAATGAAAACAAAACAAAATTAGCATAAATGAAAGAAGACAAAGAAAGTTTAGAAGAGTTGTCAAGGGTTCCTCCAAATGTTGTTGCATATCCCTCCTTCATGAAAAGAAAACCTAAATCTAAAAGCTTAGCAATAAAGGAGGTTGTCATAAGCCTCCAATGTCCCTCACAAAGACCCCTAATGAAAGCATTTATAGGTTATGGTTATATAAAAGACTTCTAAAATGATTAAACTTGTAATTTTGTATGTCCTCAAATTTTTTGTTAAAAGAACCAATGCCTGTTATACTTTAAGGCCAATATCAATCTTGTCCTAGAAGTTTTTAAATGTAATTCATTATGATTCTAATGCGGGTTATGCTTTTGTCTAATGCTGGCCATGTTTTGTATCTTTCACAAAGTTGTAACTAGAGGAGTTAGCTTTGAAATGCCTCTAGAATCACCTTAATTAGATAATTATAGAGAAAGTTATGCTCAAATCCATTATCCACATAAATCATGCTATAAAAGTGTTACATCACAACTAATTTAATGCCTACAAACAAAGTATGGGCTTATCAAATTCCCCAAACTTAACTTATTATTTGTCCTCAAGCAATAACAATATGAAATTGTAACCAACTAAATAGTCCTAACAATAAAGTAATTAATTCCAATTTTGTAGCTATATGGTGACATTTAGCATGTACATATGCCTTTAAACTCTTAGGTATTTTTAGTGGAGGAGTTATAGTCTTATAAAGGTTTATTAGAATGATACCCACAAATATCAACCTATACATATTAGTTAACTTCATAATTAATAACACAAGACATGCAAATCTCAATCTTATCTAAATTACAAAACTTAAACACATAATAGTCTTTAAAAGATCACTATGCAAATATGACAATACAAACAATATTCTACCTCTTTCATCAAGTTCAAATATTATAATTTGACAATTTTCTTACACAGTATCACTCATTCATACAAGTGTTTAAAATTTGGGTGAGCTACTTTCATCATGTTCTTATGAAAATGAAAACATCATAAGCTTGAAAATCATATAATCTCCATTAATTAAATAGATATATAAAAGAAAATAATTAAAGGACTTTGAAAAAGGTTGTAATGGGGCCAAAGCATAGCTAGGTTAATAAAGGAAGAGAATAGGAAAAAACAAAGATAATTATAATTAGTAAAGTAAGTAAATCATCTAAATGATTAGAAATCTCCACCTTATCCTTATATCTTGCAAAAATACTCCTCGTCCTTAATTAATTTCAAGTGAAAGAAGTTTTTTTTGAAAAATAAGTGCAAGTTCAAGAATTCATGTCAATTGATCTTCAAATTTGTTTTCTTTTTTACACATTAGTTACATTTTTTATACAATTTTTTCCATTGGCATGAATTTCCTTTCTACTCATTACCATCTCCTACACACTTATTTCTTTTTATAACATTTCATATAACAACATCAAGTCAAGAGCAGAAGCTCTTCTAATCATGAGATATGGTACAATTAATTGGTTTTATTTTTAGGCTTAAGGTTTTTTAGAAAGGCTAACAATGAAAAAGGATAAAATTTTATAATAGGCTAAAAGGGGCTTACTAAGGGACTAATGTATAGAAGATAAGCAATTTGGTCCAAACTCAATCCTAAGTGCCTTTATTGTTTAATGCTTGTGTGCAACCTATATGCAATCTCAAAATGATGAGTTCAAGTTCAATAAATTCAAAATCAAAGAAGATATCCACACCTAAAAAAAACAATATTGTATGAAGGCCAATTTTTCACAAAATCACTAAAGTCAAATAAAAGCATCTTTACTTAACAAATTTGGTTTCCTAACATTTACAAAGTCAAGTTTGCATTGCAATCTCTTAACCAAATTTTGCATATGACCATTAAAACTAATATTAATATATAATCATGCGTAAAATATGTCATTAGCCCAAAGTAACTAATGTAATCACAAACACGATACAAAAACAAAATGAAAGCTAAAAAAAATTTTGAAACTATAAGACATAAAGCACATAACTAAAAGATATTAATTAATACATAAAACCTAAATATCAAACAAAGAAAAATCTTAGGTCACACTCATAAACACGATATGGTTCTCAATGTCAAAAGTTAAGATAATGAAAGTAAGTATAAAAGACAAATAGGATTGGGAAATCTCCCTTAAATTCCATGCTATGTTGGTAAAGTAGAATGCACAAAAGTCTATAAAAGAACTACTTATAAAATATATTAAACTAAACATTAATATAAATCTAGAACTAACGTTGGATTGCCTCCAATAAATGCTTCTTTGGAAGTCTTTCAGCTATACTTTTGTTCAAGCCTTTCATCCTAGTTCTATAATTAAAGGCTTGATTCCCTTCTTCTTTAGGATCTAAGGCTCTTTAGCTCCCTTATATTCTATTGGGATTGGGTTACCCTATTCCCCTTTTTCTACCTTTGGGATATGAGCCCTTTTCACTTAACCACCAATAAAATTTTGAACTTCTTCTTGTTAAAAAGGAGATTATTTAAACATTTTATAGTCTTCAACTTTTGCAAAAAGCAAATCCATCTTCCTTTCCATTCATTTCAAACCTGTTCAAGTATGGAATTAGTGTTCCTATAGGTCGAGGTGTCTAATGCTCCAAACTGTAACCAACACCTTTTGCCAATTTATCTTCATTATCAAAATCGTAACCAACATTTGATGGAGATGAGACCTACACCATTTTTCTTATTTTCATTACCTCTTTGTCTACTTCCTCATGCTTTTCTAACCTTTATATGTTCTCCTCTTTAGCATCAAACAAATGTTTTATCTGCTCATAAATGGTATGACTAAAATTTAATCTCTTGGGTTCATCTTTATATGAATATGAAGTTTGACTTCGCCTCTTTTACCATCCATTTTAGTTAGTTAGGTAACTTGCAACTCCAAATTGTGAATGGATGCACTATTTAATAGCATCAGTTTTTAATTGTCACCAAAGTACCTAGTTTTTTCAACTGTCTCTATAAAAACATAAATTGCTTTGAAACCTCTTCCATATAGATCATAAGGTTACTATTAAAATTGAGGTTATTCTTAGAACCTAAGTGGTTCCATAGGTCTACTTACTCTATCTCCTTATTACTTTTAAAAGATATTGGATTGTTAATCAACCTCAGATTACACATATAAGAAAATTGATCATTTATTCTATATCCTCCATAAGTAGTCATATAATTAGTATTTTTATAGTAATATGGGATAGGCTCTACATTCATTCATACATAGGAAGGATGTCTCTAAAATGTCATAATGATAATATGCCTCGTACAACCTATATCACTATTCATTAACATTTTAATCCAGTTCTAAAGGTTATCAATTTACAGTACCATATTTGAAACTACATCATAGGAATGCCAATCTTCAAGATACAACATAGAAGAGAGCTAAACTATACACAAATAAAGGAAAATAACAATAAAAGATTTAAAATAAAAATAAAAACAAGGATTAATAAAATAGAAATTAATTAGTTTCCTAGCGACAATGTCAAAAACTCAATCAACTATATCTGAAAGTGTATAAAGTCAATTATAATAAGTTATTAAAACTGGAGTAATAGTAAGTTATTAAAACTGGAGTAATCTATAGTATTGATCTCATATGGAACTATATTACTATGTATATTAATCTTAGCTTAAAAACTAAAATAAATAAGAATTAGGAAAAATAAATATAATATTAAACTAACATAAGCAAGACAAATAATCTAAAGAAGAAAGATCAAGAAAACAAATGTTAAGGCTTCGAGGTTCACTTTTATAGAATTTTAATTATCACATAAAATAATTATCTAAGTTGAAATAGCAATTAACCTAGAGTATTTAGGCCCTTTATCAAGGCACACATTAATATCTAACTAGTTGACTATCACAAGTCGATGTGTAATTCAACTTAATCAAATTAATTAAGCATAATTAATCTATTTGGTTATCACTAAAATATAAGATATTGTCATTCTCTAAATACTAAAATGTTTATTCTCCTTGTGCATGAATCATACTTTATATGTCTATCCTTTATACAATTCCTTTTATTGAATCTAAGGTGATGAGGCATAATTCTAAAACTAAGAACCAATAGAATAAATTTAACCAAACATTAGTTAAAATGTGCATTAATAATCAAAAGATCCATTATAATTTACATCCTTAATCTTAACTAGGGTTTTTACCAATGTTATGAAAACTATACCGTAAAAATTTATTATTCAAGTTATTCGATTATTAAAATACTGTAAAATGTTTATTTTACTGCTGCGCTTGTCGATTAGGGTTGGTTTCGAACAATTAACGCCTTCGTCGACGCTTGTCTGGTCCTCCCCTACTGCTCCGTTAACAATGGCCTCGGTCACGATGAAATCACCGTTCTGTAAACTCCGCCCCAGCGAGACTTTTTCACTTCCAACGAGGCATTCACATACTGCCACCAACAATGCCATCAACTTCTTTGGCTCCAAACTTTCTCGTAAACCGCTTTCACTTGCAGTCCACACCACTTCTAGACTCCGACCCCAACCCGTTATTTCTGCTTCTGCTCATACATTCGATGTGGTCATCATAGGTGCAGGAATCATCGGGTTGACGATTGCCAGACACTTGCTTATTGAGTCGGACCTCTCCGTTGCGGTGGTTGACAAGGCTGTTCCTTGCTCCGGTGCCACCGGTGCAGGTAACCAAAAAGAAAAAAAATTGGTGACGGAAATGATTGTCACAAGAAAAGTGGCATGAAATGTTTGTGCTCTTGCCAAGTTTTAATCTTCGTGAGTAGATAGTTAAGAGTCGTTGACTTCCAATTTAGCTCATAGAGAAGTGTTTCTGCTTTGTGCATTTGAGGGACTGGCAGGTCAGGGCTACATATGGATGGTGCACAAGTCGCCAGAGAGTGATTCTTGGGGTCTCGCAGCTAGAAGCCAGAGATTGTGGAAGGTGTTTGCTGAAAGTGTGCGTGATCAAGGCCGGGACCCATTCGAACTATTGGGTTGGAAGAAGAACGGTACTTACCAAAGCAAAAATTTTTGGGTCACATTTATTGCAATATCAAAAATGGAAACACTATAAGCCGTAAATGTTTGTTCTTAACGAAATGGCTTATATTTGAAGGATGTTAAGTTAAACAAACTTTTACTTTGCAGCAAAGGTTTCATCCAAGTTATAGTTAAAGCGTGCTAAGTTATCTGTTCAGGTTTTGGAGGCTTTTTGGCTTCTGAACATATGTCCGATTGGTTTTCCAATGGTTTTGTTTCAATGTTTTTTTTATTGGATGCAATTAGACCACTCTTAGCTCTGATTAAAAACGACTGAACTTGGTTGATGGTTTTTATTTCTGTTGAACTCTGTGATGGGATATCTTTAAGTGAAAAGGAGCGTGATTTATATCCATTCGATTAATCTTCTGCTTATGGGGTTCTTGCACAGGAAGTTTACTAGTTGGCCGAACCCATGAGGAAGCAGAGATGTTGAAGAGGAAGGTGAAGGAGTTGTCTGAAGCTGGATTGAGAGCAGAGTACTTGTCTAGTCATGATTTACTGTCAGAGGAACCAGAGCTAGTGGTTGGGAAAGATGGTGGAGCTGCCTTTTTACCGGATGACTGTCAAATAGATGCGACACGTGCTGTTGCTACTATTGAAAAGGTTCCTTGATTTTCTTTGATCTCATGGATCCTTGGTGAATATTTTCTTGCTTTGTAATTTCCTTTTTCTTACTATTTCGCATTCAATGTCGAGCCAATTTTAGTTCCTCCACAGAAAGGTGTTTGAATTCTTTTTTAGCAAATTGTTTATGCGGTTTATGTGTAGGTCAACCAACAATTTGCATCGAAAGGGAGATTTGCAGGGTTCTATCATGATCCAGTGACGAGCATAGTAAGGTTTGCTTTTAGCCATTCCCCAATTCATTTGGGATAAGAAAAATAGGTTGAAACAAATGGCCAGAATATTATTTCAATATTCAATAACTTTATCTGCTCAGATATGGTAGCAATGGAGAGGCTCAAGGTGTTCAGACTTCCAAAAGGACATTGTACAGTAAGACCATTATAGTTGCAGCTGGTAGTTGGAGTGGATCTTTGTTGCGTGACCTATTTAAGGGTTCAGATATTGAATTGGATGTCCCTGTCAGACCTCGAAAGGTTAGAACTCGGACGTGAACAGAGAAAATTCTTAAAAGTTATCTTATCTAGTACACAAGCTTCTCATTTCGTGGGAGTAAAGGTTGTAAGCAGCCTTCTCCTTGCATTGTTTTTATAAAGAGGTTGTTTTTTTGATTGAAACATGTGACTTTTTAATCACAAAGGAATAATCTTTACCAATTCCTCCAAAACTCTCCTTCAGAAAAAATTGTTATTTAACTCTAATAATTTCTATTGGAATAGCATTGGTTAAAGATCAGGATAGTTGGGAAATTTAGAAAAAGAAAAATTGGAAAGCTGACTGAATGTCTCATAGCATTCTTGGAATGTAAGACATATTCATAGAAGCTTGTAGGTAAATGTATGGGCGACTGGGGTCAAACGATACCATTGAAAGCATTTTCTGGAAGAGCAGCACCTTTCTCAATGCTGTTTGTGTATTTGTACTGCCACATATGATGCTTTTGATTTCAATTTTTCTGACAGGGTCATCTGCTTGTGCTTGAGAATTTTGGTTCCTTTTCTCTGAATCATGGCTTGATGGAAGTGGGCTATGTTTCCCATTTAGATATTAAAGAACCCAAAGACTCAGCTTCAGGACTGGTTCAACATGGGAATGCACTGTCTGTTTCCATGACAGCCACTCTGGACACAAGTGGAAGACTTGTTCTTGGTAACTTTACTGACTATAATCTAAACAGACCTTTGTGGATTTCATTTTCCATCTTTATGGTGGAGTGATGGTAATATTTAAAATCGAAATGTGGCTCTCATTTTTAAGTAAACTTTTTCCTCTTCTTTTCTTTTGTTTGCTTGTCCAGTTCTGATAAACGTTCCTTGCACATTTTCTAATTTTGGTTTCTTTCTCGCATATCTTTTAAATTACCTGTGAATATGTTGTTGATGATGAAATGAGCGATTCGCTTTGTAGGACTATGAATCGCTTAAGCTAAAATGTTGTTTGTTTCACTTCTCAGTCTTGGATATATTTAGAATCCCTCCTTGATCTGCCAACACCTCTGCCTCCTCCCTTTCTCTCTCTCTCTCTCTCTCTTTTTTCTTTTTCCTTGATTCTGAAAGTTTTGGAATTCATCTGACAGGTTAATATGAAATATTGGGATCAATATCTTATAATGAGACTCGGTATTTCGATTAGCTAAGGGACATGGCCTGTATCCTAAAATAGTCAATCGCACCTTAATAGAACATGTGCTTGAACTCCTAATCTACTTTGAAACAAATGACCCTTTTGCTATTTATGTCATTTGGTGTCCCAGAGGATGAGATGAGATCTTCTGGCACAAAGTAGGAAGATTTTATCCAATAAAAGGATGAGATCTTTTGATATAGAGTAGGAACTAAGTAGATGGCATGGAAGATCTCATCCTCCTATAAGATCACGCTCTCTTAAAAAATTGTATGTTTTTGTAGGTCCATGTTATTAGAGGCACGTAATAGAACTGAGTAAATGACACAGAATAACTCATTTTCCTAAAAAATCACGCTCTCTTAAAACATTGTCTTTTTTTATAGATGCATGTTCTTTGTCTTTTCTTCAAGTTATATGCCTTTGCAGTCCAATCTCACCGATAATGTTTCTTGTTCAAACGGTGATCTAGTATCTGTATTTTCAGGTAGCAGTCGTGAGTTTACTGGGTTTAACACTGAAGTAAATGATTTTATTGTCAGTAGTATATGGAAACGTGCTGGAGACTACTTTCCCAGATTGAAAGGATTATCGCTCACAGATATCACTATGGGCCAAAAAGTGAGGATAGGTTTGCGTCCTTACAGTAAGTCAACATGCTTTGAACTTGTCTAAAAGAAAAAGGATAAACAAAATGTTTGTGGAGGCTAGAGTTTTAGATTTATGAAGGTTGGGCTTGGCCGTGATTTTTAAGTCAATGGAACAAATTTCTACACAGTGCCTGATGGGAAGCCAGTGATTGGGCCTGTACCTGCTTTATCAAATATGATCCTCGCAACTGGGCATGAAGGCTGTGGGCTTTCTTTGGTAATGGCACATCCATCTTATCCTAGGATCATCATTTTTCCTGTAAACATTTGCAGTTGTCCAGCTATATCTTCTATCCAAAAATCAGTTTTTGCTTTTCATCTATAATATTGTATTATAAATCTTAGTGAAGCCGCTGCCATAAGATTCACAGCTTAATGTGCTCTCTTTTTCAGGCTCTAGGCACTGCAGAGATGGTTGCTCATATGTTGTTGGGCAAGCCTATGTTTGCAGATCATGCAGCATTTTCTGTTCACGGGAGAGGTTGAAACAATGCTCGCCAATAAAGGGCAATACTGGAAAATTACCATGTCGATGATATCGATCGTTTATGGAGTGCCATTTATCTGGAAACCAAAGTCGAGGGCAGCAGTGTCGAGGTATATTAGAGGCTGAAATTTCTTCCCAGAGTGCATGAACTGATGTTTCAGAATTCCTTTCATGTTGTTCTAGTGGTCAGTTAATTAGATGAAGCGTGAGGTATTGAGGACTGAAATACTATTTTAAATACAAAACTACTTTCTTTTATTTTATTTTGCTTAATTTCCATGTAATGCAAAAGTGTCATTTTTAACTTCTACATTATATATGACAAATTTAACCCTAACGTTTTAGAGAGTACAAAGTAAACCCAATATTAAAAATTGAATCAGATATCGAACCAATTAAAGGAAATGTGTAAAGTTTCAACCGGTATTAACTCGTTATAAAATCGGTATATAATAAACCAAAAAAACATTTTAAGAGAATAAAAATAAAATGTTTTATTGCATAGAGTACTTTCAAATATCTCTTCTTAAAATACTCTAAAATGATCTTAAACAAATTTCTTTATCTATACTGAATTATTAATTAATAATTTTTTAGTATTCTTTT
>JAOQML010000009.1:7182126-7196540 GCA_027568935.1 Erythroxylum urbanii | reverse complement strand
ATCAAGTTGGACTTGATTGTAAAGTTTGAGAAACTTTATAATTAAATATGAGATATTTAATAAATAAGGATCAATATAAGGTATTGGAACTTATATGGGCATAATTGGTATTTAATTAGAATTATTTTTATTTCTAATTAGGTTTAATTGAAATTAAAATTAAATTTCAATTAAATTACTAAAATGTCTAAAGCTTATTACAAATAAGCTTAAGCTCTATGAAGCTAGCATTTCTTGCTTACAGAGTTCTCTCATCTCATTCTCTGAATACCGTTAGAGGTCGAATATTTGTGCAACTACAGTGGTTGAAACAGATCGTTTCGGGAACGGTTCGAGGGATACAATAAGATAAAGATCAAGCTTCAAAATAAGGTACGAATTAAGTTTTTGCTTAATTACAATCTGTGTTAATCATTTTATAGAATTAAAACGATCTTGGTTTTCGGGAAATCAAAGGTTGTGAAAAAGTTTTGTAATTATTTTACTGTGGTTCGGATCGAATTCCGACTCGATTTCCCAACATTAACTTCCATTTAAAGTATTGAAGTAAAAATATTCAATCTTTTACTTAAGGGGCGAACAGATGGCTCTTCTTCCTCTTTGGACTTTGGTGTTTTGTTTGCTCTCTTTCAAAAAACAATCCACTGGAAATTTTGAGAGGTTCATCACTTGACATTAATATTAAAATATGAGACCTGTTCGTATGATTTAACCTTAAATGTTATTAATCTAATAAATTATCTTAACTAATTAACATGTTAATTTAACTAATTAATTTGAGTAACTAAAGTAATTAACCTGTTAACTAGCGGGCATCGAGCTCATCAAATTCCACTAGTGGTGATGTATCCTACCACCGACAACCCGCCACCACAACTCCTACCACTATAGCCCCACCGTTCGTCCACTTCCTGGAACTGTCCTCCTCCTCCTCCTAGAAATCGCCACCCATTCCCACGTCCTCCATTACCACCACTACCCTTAAAGCTGTATTCTGGGTTAAAGCAACCATTTCTTCTCAAAATTTTGGTAGACAAAGTCATTTTTTACTTTAAAAACGAGGGTTATTTTAGGTTTTTTTGTGTAACATGTAGCATAAACCTTATTACGTGTTCCTGATCGTTCATGAAAGGGTAAAAAAAGAAGGAAATGCAAAATACCTAATTTTGGTTCCATTCTAACTTCCAAAACAGTTTCTGTGGCCAAAACAAACTCCTATCTTTTGAGGATCTTCACGGGAATCATTCATCAACACGTGGTTAACGTCTTTCTACAGTTTTCTCAAAATATAAGCGCTCTTAACAGGTTAGAGAATCCGTATGTTTACGAAGGATATATGAGCAACTGCAGGAGACCTTAACCTTTATATATAGCTTCAATATCGGGCTTTCCCATCATAGACCTGATATGGGTCTGGTCTATACTAGTCGAAGTTCATTTTTCTCATGGACTTCGACTCATTGATTTATATCATTTATTGGGCTACTTTATTACCTTTATGTGGATCAAATTACGTAACTTAACCGATAAGTTATTGAAAAGCCAAAAAATGCAATTAAATGTTGTCTAACTTTATAGGAAAGGTCTAAAAAGTCCAACATTCTCCCCCTTGGACAATCTTTCAAAAGTTAATCTTTATATATACCCAATGACTTTTAAAATATTTAAGATCAATACAAATCTTAAGGCTTTCATATATATTATGACTGTACATAAGAACAGTTATTATTGAGGATAAAAAGATTATCATCTATATTAATAAATAATTATTATGTCATAATACATCAAAATGTATAAACATTTAAGAAGTAAATACAACGATCCCTAAATATTTCTGTCTGAGGACCTTAAAATGCTCATACTGGATACACTTTTAATAAACACTGGCGAAGTCCTTTAGTCAATAGAATGACTACATCTCCTCAGTCTTGATATGCTCCACTTTAACGTCACCTTTAAATGCTTAGACCCTATGATATTCTTATTATTTTTAATAAACAACACTGCAGCAAGATTATCACAGTACAACCGAATGGGTCTAGCTACCGAATCTACCACAAACAACTTAGAAATCAAGTTTCTGAGCGAAATCGCTTGTGTAGCAACTCTATAATATGTAACAAACTCTGCATGCATAGTCGAGGAAGTTACCAGTGTCTGCTTGACACTTTTCCATGATACTGCACCATCTGCCAATATAAAAATGTACCCTGAAGTGGATTTGCGATCATCTGGACATATGACAAAATCGGAGTTTGTAAACTCTCTGAGTTTTAAATCGTTGACTTTTCTATATATCAACGTATAATCCTTGGTACCCTTTAGGTATCTCAACACTCGCTTAACTGCATTCCAATGGTCTACACCTAGGTTAGCCAGATATCTACCCAACAATCCAACAACAAATGTAATATCTGGTCTAGTGCACACTTGGACATACATCAGGCTACCAACCACACTAGAATATGGAACATTCTTCATAGCCTCTCTCTCAACTTCATTCTTTGGACACTGTGCCAAATATAATCTCTCACCATGTGAGATAGGTGATACAATAGGTCTGTAGTCAACTATATTAAAGTAACACTTGCTCAATGTATGCTATTTGTGAGAGACTCAATGAGCGTTGAGATCTATCCCAATGAATCTATATATCGAGGACAAAAGATGCTTCACCTAAATCCTTTATGTCAAAGTGTTTGGTTAAATTTTGATTCAACTTATACAACATGTTCAAATCATTTGACATGAGCAAGATATCATCCATGTACAGTAATAGGAAGATAACTTTGCTCCCCGTGATCTTATAGTATAAGTATCTTTTAACTTTGTTCTTTACAAAGCTGAAGGTCAAAACTTTATCAAACTTTAGGTACCATTTTCTGGAAGCATGTTTCAGACCGTATATTGATTTAGTCAACTTATAAACTTTGTCAGTTGCACCTTTATCATGAAATCCTTTAGGTAGCTCCATATAGGCCTCCTCATAAAGGTCACCATTTAAGAAAGCAGTTTTAAGGTCCATCTGATGTAGCTCCATGTCATAATGAGCTACTATTGCCATAATCACTCTAAACGCATCCTTTGAGAATACAGGAGAGAAGGTAATAGTGAAGTTAACTCCTTCTCTCTGAGTAAATCCCTTAGCAACCAATCACGACTTAAACGACTTAATTTGATCCTGTGTGTCCTTCTTGGTCTTAATTAGTCATTTGCAACTGATAGGCTTGCAATGTTGAGGTAAATTAAGTAGCTCTCATACCTTGTTATGCTTCATAGATTGCATCTTATCCTTCATCGCTTCCCACCACAAGTCTGCATGGGGTTTAAAAACAACTTCTGTAAAAGTAACTGGATCCACAACATGTCTTATATCATAGTCTTGTTCACCCAAATAGACTATGTAATCTGATGAGATAGCAGATCACCTCTCTCTAGTGGATCTGCGTAATTGTATAGGTTCCTATGCCCCGGGAACCTCTGCTTGAATAGGTTTAGGTTCCTATTCCTATATAGGCATGGTACTCGGGCTTTCATATACACTGGACTTGACTATATGAAGGGCAGATAAGAAATAATCATAGTATTCATCCTACTATCTCCTGGAGGTTGTAAAGGTCCACCCTCATCATGGACACCGTATTCCAAAAACTTAGTCGTTTGTGAATCCACTATTTTTGCCCCTCATTCTCTATAGTAAAAACTGTAGTCTTTAGAGTGGTCGAAATAACCCACTAAATAACAACGAGTGGAAAGATGTTGCAATTTACTCTCATAAGAGTTTTATAACTGTACCTCAGCAGAGCAGTCCCAACACGAATGTGTGAAAGGCTTGGTTTCCACCCTTTCCAAAGTTTAAAAGGCGTATTTGGTACTGACTTACTCAAGACTCCATTAAGATATATAATGTTGTCTTGATGGCTTCGCCCTAAAGGTATTCAGGTAGGTTAGTCCTGCTTTGCATTGACTTTGTTATATCCTTTAGGATGCAATTGCATCTTTCAGCCACATTATTTTGCTCAGGACTACCTGACATAATAAACCGAGTCACTATTCCAACTGATTCCAATTATCTAGCAATAGACCCTTTTCTTGTCCTACAACCTCATGTTTGCCCTAGTATTCTCCTGCTCAATCAGAACTGACAATCTTTATTGATTTTTCTAACTAGTTATTAACCTCAATCTTAAAGATCTTGAGCTTGTCAAGAACTTTAAACTTTTTCTTAAGTAAGAACACATAACTGTAGCGAGAATAATCATCTATAAATGTCCAAAAACATCTAGCATTGCATAATGTGACTATATAGGAACCATTAACTGCTATAAGTATGAGGTTCAATAAACCAGAAGTATGAGTTAACTCCTTTTTCTTTATCTTAGTCAACTTAACCCATAAACAATTAATACACATTTCCAGATCATCGAAGTCTAAAGTTGGGAGAATGTTATCCTTTATCAATCTCTCAATCCTCTCGTTATAAATGTGGCCAAGGCGTTTATGCCACAATATGTACGATGTTTCCTTTATGAAGGGTCTCTTACGAGTAACAGGTTCGGCAATGTAAAAAGAAGCATACATTTCGTTAGGGGTAAGACACATTCTATATAATCTATAGGACAATAAGGCAGTTCCGATATGTCTTGCATTGATAGAAATATTTACAACCAAAGTATCAAATACAAACCGATAACCCTCTTTATCCAAAACTGATACAAAGATTAGATTCTGTTTAAAAGACGTTATATAAAAAGTGTTTCGTAAAATCAATACAAACCCCAAATCGAGGTTCAAACTTACATCCCCAATATACAAAATGTCTGCCTCTTTCTTGTTATCCACCATCAGCATCTCCTTTCCTTTAATCGGCCTTCTCACTGATCTGAACCCCTACATTATGGAAGCTCCACTATCTAGCCTCCAAGAACTTGATGTGACTATAGCTAAGTTAGATTTATGAATCATGTCAGCCGAGGAGTTACCTATCAGTTCCTGTTTAACCTTTCAAAGTTTGTACTTCGGGCAATCAACTTTCATATATCCCTTCTTCTTACAGAAGAAGTACCTCATACTCTTCATGTCACATGGGCCCTAGTTAATGCTAGATTGTCCAGTCCGAATCTGTGGAGAGGGTTTGGGTTTCTTACCCTTACCCTTAGACTGTTGGGGCTTCGCTTTTCCCTTGCCTTTGGTGACTACATACAGAGCTGTATAAGGAGAACTCTTAAGCTTCTCCTCAGCTATAGCGCACTAGGAAATCAGCACATTGATGTCCTAAGCCTCATCCTGAGAGATGTATGATGTCATCAACATCTCAAACTCTCATGGGAGAGTATTAAGTGCCTAATGAACTATGAGTGTGTTAAGAATGAGTACATTAAATGCCTTCAGTTTACTTTGAAGGTAAACCATCCTAATGATGTACTCTTTGATGCCTCCTTCTCCTCTGTATCTCATGGAGAATGACTCTTTAATCAAAGTGCTTTGCTCCGTATAAAAAGACACTGCGTACTTCTGGGAAATACTATCCATAAACTCCTTTGCTATAAATGTGTCGGGTAATCCACTAAGCAGATGATTCGAGATTGACCTCTTAATGGTCAAATAACACATCCTATTTGACCGCTCCCAGATTTCCATAGCAGCCTTATCAACTTCTGAGCTGATATCAGTGAGTAGAGAAGGTCTCTTTATACGCGTCGCCATGATGATGTCAGCCATCCCTAGGAAAAACTCAATATCCTTCTTTGCTTCTTGAAATTGAAACCAGTTAAGGTCTCAATCGTGACAACATTGTTGTTTACAAAAAAGGTGACTACAAAATAGAAAAGACAATGTAAAGATCAACATAAATACAAGATAACAACGATACTTAAAGAATTTAAGTAGTATCTATATTGAGAATCTGATCACACATATTATGAAACACCTATTGGCAGAATATATATTATATGCAATTAAAACTTTATATAAAAGCAATCAGAGTACAAACTATCAACTCTCATGACATTATCACCTATGGGTGAATAGATCATTCAAGCAACAACGTTCTTCCATCTAATGCCTTTATCTACATCTCAAAATCTCATATAACGCCAACATCTGTGGGTAGAATAACCAAACATGAGACCAGAGACATTCCCATCATGCAAGCGGTATAATACAAATAATGAATTGAAAAGCCACTGTGGTGACTGCAATCTTACTAGTAAGCAAAAAGATCACAAACACAAGGGATACATCCTTATATTATCCTCACATTCTATATGGGCATAATGTATGTGAAAATCAATTATGAATGAGAAAACCAAATGTACAATCAAATAATCATATACTGGTACTGAAAACATTGTCTTTAAACTTTATTTGAGACTTTTATCTTTAAAAAATCGTAATCAAAACCACTATCGTGCTTTCCCAAATGCCAACCCTACTATATAAGACACGAAACCTTAAGTGTCTCCCTTATATGCAGTTCGAAGCATAAAAATTCACTTAAAATTAGCTTTAAAAGGCTTTAAAATCTTTTTCGAAATCCAATTACCAACTTAATAAATCCAAAAAACTTGACAAATCACTTTAAAAATTCCCCTACCCAAAAATTGACCCAAAAGGACCTGCGGCACCCTTACTGGAATTCTAAAAATTCTCCCTTTTTTTGGTGTTGATGTCAGCATGATGTCAGTAGTAATGTAGCGTTGACGTCAGCACAACACTGTGTGCTGACATCAGCCTGACGTTAGACCCGACGAGTGGCAAGGGTGCCCCAAGCTCACCCCACGTGCACAGTTACTGTTGGCACATGTGCAACACCCGTCACCACGCGTAGATGCACCTCTATTGTATGGCGCGTGCAACATGTCCCCATTTGCATCATCCACGTGGCAAGCGAGTGTGAGGTATGTACATAGCACGAGCCAACACACGTCTGCAGACCCATGGTGCCACGTGGTTGGTTGTGGCTGACGTGTGCAATGCACGTGCTTGCCAAATTACCTGATGTCGGTTATTGTAGCACCGTTAGGTGCATAGGTAGGCAATTTTCGACAATCTCGAAGTCCTTTTTTGTACTTTCTGGCCTGTTTTTCATAGCTAACCTAATGTATACTACTTTCACGTAATCATGTACTAAAAAAAATGAAAAGCAAATCAAAAACTAATAAAAACCCTAATGGATGAAAATTGAAAAAACCTTCGTTTAAGGCAACTCGATCATGTAACCACTATGATACCACGTCATAAACCTTATTATGTGTCCCGAATCATTCATGAAAGGGTAAAAAATGAAGGAAATGCAGAATACCTGATTTCAGTTCCATTCCAACTTCCGAAGCATTTTTTGTAAGAAAATCCCAGTGCATGCATCATCTACACGCTGTGCAGAAAAACAAAAAAATTTATTCTGGAACTTTCCCGAAGTCCAGGATCTAAATGTCTATACAAGGAAATAACATTAAACCTAGGTGAAAATTTCCAATTCACATACATGTTCATGGCATTTACACAAATCAATCATTCATATAATAACCATGTACTTTGTGTGTAGTCTCCTTCGTTCTTCAATCTTCTACTCATCGGGTTGTCGTAAGCCATAACGACCAAAATAGATTGTCTCCAAAGGTATCCATGCAGAGAACGGAGAAACTAACCAAATCAAATTCTTTGATTCGGAAATGGATATAACAAAAAACGTGGAAGAGAATGAAAAGGAAGAAGATGAGAAAGATGAGGAGAGATGGGTGAGAATCGTGAAGAAGAATGCTTACTTCTTTTGTTCTCACGATTGTCATCTTACATGATTTTTCATTTTTTGTCTTTTTGTCATTTAAAGACAATAAATGCATATCTTTTTAAAGAAACCTCCTCCTCATCCACATTGCATCATCTTATATATATGCTGAGGTGGTTCAGTTACACTAGGACCGGTCCTATCGGGTCCCAGGTGTAGAAAAAACACCAAAGACCTATTTCAGTAATATCGACGTCGCGATCTCATCGGGACATATCCCGATCTCATCGGCATCCATTTGGTTCTATTGCTCTCCATATAATGGATCTTTATCCAAAACCATTTTAAGTATCCTCTGAGTCACTCTTATACACATGACCCATTAGGTTCCCGGTTATGTTAGCACTTGGATTAACACTTAATCCAAGTAAGTCATGAGCGGCGTCTAGCAATATATCATGACCCCCAACTGACCGGAAAGTAAGTGGTTTGATAAACGAACCTGTGCTCGTCACAAACCATCTCACGAACCCTCCCATAAACAAGGTCCGATCCATACTAATCGGGATCTATTTTACTCCTAGACTTCGACCAATTGATTTAGATCATTTATTGAGCCACTTTATTACCTTTATTTGGATCAAATTACCTAATGTAATGGATAAGTTATTGAACAAACCAAAGAATGCAATTAAATGTTGTCCAACTTTATGAGAAAAGTCTAAAAAGTCCAACATTTTGAGCTATTAATACATATGGCACTGCAGTAATGCCATACTCGGTCCAACCTACATATATGAAAATTGTGAAAATTTATGGTTTCATAAATCTCCGGTTCAGTACCACTATAGATACAAAGCTATCTTCACTTGGCTCATTCTCTTAACCTCATTTCTAAACCTCCCAGATAAAGGTACGACATTTAGATTTTCAAAGATTGCATATTTTTTCATTTGTATGAATGCAAAGATATTCGCCGTAGATTTGCCTACAATTGTATAAACTATGGTTTCAATCTGGATATCAAATGTGGTCTTTTAGATAATGTTGAGAGTAAGAAACTAAGAAAACTTACAGTAAAAGCAGGAGATCTTTCATCCAAGCCATAGCCATGTGCTTGTTCTTTTTAAGTACACATATTTACCTCGTCGCCGCAAGTGTTATGGGTGCGAAATGGAGTTTCAGGGTCTTGTTTACGGCTTCTTTGAATATAATCTTTACCTTCATAAATCTTTTGTTGAGCTACCAAGTCAAATCAGGCACTTATATCACCCATCGCCATCATAGTTTTTGTATTTTACATCACCATCAAAACAGAAACAGGTTCATTTTTGAAGGATATAAGGATGTTTCCGAGGGCAACAAATCTCCTGTTCCTAATTATCTGTGCCACTCTATCCCCTTATCATCAATCCATCCATAGTAGCACAGATAATCGGGAACAGGGGATTTGATCCCGTTTTTGAGTGCTTCTGCTTACAGTGTGCGTCGTGCGTGTTCCAATTGAACGCCAAATGCATTCTTTCAATTAGTTTAATTACTAAAATTATTTAGTTAAATTAATAGATTAATTACTTAAGTTAATTTATCATATTAATAATATTTAAGATTAAATTATATAAATGGGTCTCACATTTTTTAATATTAATATTAATTTAAATATTTTAATTTAAGTTTACAAATCCCAAATGTCATATCAAATCCACGTAATACCATAAGATCCATTTTAATATTAAATATTATAAATATCTGTTAGTCATTGTGACCTAGTAGAAAACTGCTTCACATTGCCGTCAAATTTTCTGTTAATTTAAAGATAAAATTTAATTTTTTTTAAATGTTAAGATTTAACTTATACACTCTAAAATATTAGAGTTAAATTTATGAGAGAATATAAATGTTGGAGTTAAAATGTCCCTCTTGTCTTCCATGTAATGATAAGAAAGATAGAATTGATAGTTGCTTAAATGATGTAACATAAAAAGTGTTGTATATAAATGAACAAGAAACAAAAAATATATGCTTATTACCAAGACTGTAGAGAATCTCAGCCTCTAGGGATTACAATAAATAAGAAGGAAAAATGGTAGAGCTTGGAATACCTTTGAAACTTTATTTACAAAAATGAAAGGTAATGTTGTAGTTTTCGTTGCTTAAACAGTGTGCATTGTTTTGCCATGTGTTAAATTGATATGCTGTTAGGGATCCCCTTTCCCGTAATACCCTCTTTAGATTCAACATTATCTGTATTTGGCCAGAGCAGGTTGTATGAGATGTTGGCAGGACCCTGTCTGTTCTTAAACTTCTTATTTGAGTTCCTCTCAAGGATTTTCCTCTCTATGTCTCGAAGTTCTTTATTGAACTTCTCGAATATTTTCTGAATTTCTTTGTTGCTGATCCACTCTGATGGCCTCTGACCCAAGTACTGCTCATCAGATGAGAATTGCGAGAGGACCTCTACCAATGCCATACTGAGAGTCATTTCGAATCTGTCAGGCAGCATATTAAGGTAGTATGCATCAGGATCTCTAAGGAACTCAGCAAACTCCATCGTTCCTTCCTCTGGAATGAATTTTCGACATTTCATAGGACGGTTTGGAGGGTAGCCAGCATATGCATATTGTCCATAGTTCACAGAGGCATGAGAAGCAGATGATATCCATATGAGAGTTGTTAGAGCCTCTATTAGGTCAGAAAGACTCGTCATCTTATACCACCATGTCTCATTGCGCTTATCACCATGGCCGACATTTTTGATTTCTGACCACCATGCTTGAATTTCTATATCGTTCTTGACACAATCATCATCCTTGTAGAAAATGGAGCAAAAGTCTCTGACCCATGTCTTGATTGCATTCCAGATGTCAAGTCCATCTACACCATAAGGATAATCCTGGAAGAGGAGCTGTACCCCAGTTAGGCTGTCTTGATCAGGGTCTTCCACAGCCATTCCTCTGCAAAATAGTTTGTTAAAAGTTGTGTAAGCTTCTTCAAGCTGATTTATTTACCCTATGTATGCCAGTATACTAGTTTGGAAGAAGTCTTCACTTGACCAAAATTAATAGCTAGATGTCAGGAAAACAACAAGAGTAATTCATCGATCCTTCCTACACTGATAATGCAAGGAAATGTAGTGGATCCTTCGTTGAAAACTAATGGTATGCATTACCTCTTGAGAAGATCGGCAGGGAGAGCTTGATCATCGAATCTCCACTCTTTGTAGAGTTCAGAAGACAGCTCCATGGATACTTCACCAGTAAACAGGGTCTGTTCAAGAATGCCCTCGGCGTTTATTAGGATGGTCCGAGACAATGCATTGATATGCATGGTGTCTTTGAAATGAGGATCTAATAGGTGATGAATTGGATGCATTACACTCAGCTGCCTTCTTGTTGCAATTATGAATGGCTCAATCACTGCATGTGTGTGCAGCCTAAAAAGTCCCAGTTATTATGATAGGAATAGCATGATATACAAGATATGAGGCAGGATTTACAAATTGTGTAGAAACAGAAGTTTTAGACGGTATTTCAACTTACCAATGGCTGACTAAGTGGTGGTACGCTGAGTCATTGGCTACAACATGAGATTTAGCAAGCTGCCACAGTGCTGCTTCGGTACCATTACTTGCTGGTAGGAACACCCAACTCATTTCGGGGTACCTAGAGGAACCAGGCAAGCTCAGTTCTACTGCAATCGGCTTTAGTGTGGTATCCTTTCTTAGAAATAACAGTGTTCTTGATGCATAAGCACAAACATCTTTTTTGTTTATTCTGCTCAAAAAGGGCATGAGGTAGTCGTGATGATCCAAGATGAATATCCTCCTTTGGATCATTGCCTGGTGCGTTAAGGAGAAAAAAAAGTATATTTAGTTAAAAAGTTGTGTTCTTTTTTGAAGTCCATAATAAATTAGACAATAAAAAGATCCATTTACTTCTGCTCTCTATGAAATTGCATACGCGAGGCTGTAAGATATGGCTAGACATAATAAAAAATTACAATATGACTCAGATTCAACTGAAATTTAATTTTCTAGTCCTAACATTCTAAGAGTTTAGTCCTTCTGTCAAGTCGGTTGGAATTAATAAAATTGCATCTGAAAGAACCGTCCCCTTAACTTTGCTCATGCAGTGGAGCTTTCTAGAATTTGCCATTTTAACGTCTTGCTTCCTTAAAGACAAGTGACCTGTTCCTCTGTGATTTTAATGGAACACTGCTGTGATGGTAATGTTGGGTTTGGTGGACTAATGGGGTGCCAAGGTCAGTTGCAGTACCTGGCTAACAGTCAGTCCATCAAGGTTGTGCAGTATGTGTGATCTCCTGATACTGCTCACGCCTGTTTTGCCTTTCGGGGGAAATTTCTGTCAAAAAATTACTTTAAAAGAGAATATTTGAAGCAGATACGTAGCTTGTTCATTATGATGTGAGCATGCAACAAAATCAATTTAGAAATTGAACCGTCGCACGCATGTTAATAATTAAAAGAGCGATGGGTTCGGAGGAATTAGAACAAAAACAGTGTTATCATTCTGGTAGATAGGGAGGTAATCTGCCTTCCCAGTCACCAGGCTAAATCCCTGGTGGATGTATGCCCTTAAACCGTGCATGAATTTTTATTTCAGCGGGTGTTAAATGCAAATAGAAAAAGATCTGGTGTTAAGCAAATAATGTATATAGGCAACATCAGCAGCATGATCTTGGTTAGTTATATAAATATATTTGTATAGGTGACAATTAACACAAGCAAAAAGAGTTAACAAAAGCAGAAGATGCATCTAAAAGTTTAACGGAACAGTGGTACATATATTGGCTTTCAGGACATGGATAATAAAGTTAACCTGCAAACATTGAATTCGAGTTGGATTAGTTCCTGCAAGCATTTGGCGAGCAAACTCCTCATCGTCCATCCAGGCAAATTCGTTCTCTGAAATATGATCAAGATGTCAACCCAACTGCTCAAACAAACAAATGAAGCATCGGTTATCTATCTTATCAAGCCAGATATCAAGCTCCGTGACCTGCAATAATTTGTGGTAATGGGAATTTCGAGTGCTGTTCTTGGCTTGCATGTGTGATCTCCTGGTAAAGGTTATCTGGTAATAGTTTCTTCATTTTCTCTGTCGTCTTTCGTTGTGCATCTTGATTTCTTTTCCTACTAAACATATCAAGTAATTCTTCAAATGACTCGAAGCTATTTGAATCATTTCTGAAAACGGATTTGACCTCGGGTATCAGAAAATGTACAGCAGCTCTCACTGAACGCGATACGACCTCCGCTAGCTTCTTGGGGCTAAATCTCTCATCTGGAGGAACGTATATATCCAAGTTGATCATTTCTGGTCGGCTTTCAGCTGCAGGTTATATGTTCAAGTTATCAATTAGTAAAAAATGGCTTCAAACTGTTGAAATTTTGATGGAAGTGAATGGAAAAAATTGAGTGCCAAAGATGTTAAAATGCCAAAGTCTGGACACCTGTATTGCTTGAAGGAAGACCTGTTCTTCCCCGACGAGGATATGGACGATATCTGGAACCTCCGAGGACTGGTCTAATGTAGTCCCGACCTTTGTCAGGAGAACCAAGATCGTCATAGCAATCATAGTCATAAATTCTGTCCCATTCTTTCCTCCCCCTGGTTCCATCTCCCCTCAAGTTTACAAGTTCCGACCTTCTCAGCTCCAACAAACCACATGGTGTTTGGTTTGGGAGATAACACTGAGAATTGAGAAATCACATTATTTATTCTACTTGATCGAATTAATTGGATACAGGAATCAACATAACTTGGCTATGTCAAGCTTACAGTGATCAAGAAGAAAATTCGTGATGATTTTGTCTTCTTGGTCGGATAAATCCAAGACCTGCAGTCAAAGTGGATGATCTGATTGTCTGGAGCTGTAAGAACTGCTGATTGCAGGAAGAATTCGTGGTTATGTTCGTTTGTTATAAGAATTGCCCCTGGAATTTCAAACTCTGCATCCACGGACAGTTTCACCTTGTATGTCGTTGTTTTAATACCATCATGTTTAACGCTCTTTCCGCACTTGAAGTATGCTTTGCCACTAAGCTTCCCTTTTCCTGTATCTGGTAGAAGCAAGCAGCAAGTTAAAAGATCAGTAGCACTGTAGGAGATTGATATTCTCTGAATTGAAATCGTGATGGATTATTCTTGAAGTTCAGATAAGGACTAATCAGTTTACAGACTCAAAATTTCTGGGTAAACTATTAAAGTTTGCAACTCACTTGGTTCAACTACCGTGGCACTATGGACCTGCAAATGTGCTGATTTCCCCGGACCCGACCGGTCATCACTGTTAACAACAATGATTTTCCCTCTGATGACACGTTTGGTAGATTTTTTAGTATTCGGAGCTGGGAGATCTTTATGCCTCATGGTCTGAGCCGCATTGATACAAGCTTGCAGTTTGAAGCATGGTCGATGGTGCTCCATATGTTTATTTGTGTTGGCTCTGATGAATCTGTAGACTATATTCCGAGAGACGTTTTAATAATGTGTTCCCCGGGAAGCTCAATTCAGGTATAGGTTTAGAGATACTTGTCTTAAGTTTTTAGCAATGCTGAGCTGTGGTGTGTACTTGTCAGATAACAAGGAGATAAGATCCTCTGTCTAATTTTATGGTGTCTTATTCTGTCCCATGAATCTCAGCCATTTATTTATGCGGGTCC
>JAOQML010000009.1:7156626-7176236 GCA_027568935.1 Erythroxylum urbanii | reverse complement strand
ATTTTTACAAAGAATAGAAGAGATTAAAATGACAGAAAATTGAATAGAAAGACTCCTTCTCTTCTTTGCCAAAATCTAAAATTTTGGTGTTGATGTGCTATTTTGCCCAATCTTGATGATGATCCTTTTCTTCAATCCTTCCTCAATACTCCAAACATGTGTTCTTCACTCAAGGATGGTGTTTCAACAGGTGGGTGTCATCTCCCTTAAAAATGGAGGCTTAATTCTCTTTTTATAGTCCAAAAAACCTAAGTTTAATGAAGCCTCGCATATTGTTTTAGATTGTAATTCCCATGTTTGTGGGAATTTGCATGATTCCCATGAGCGTGGGAATTTTCCACAAACGCATCTCTCATTTTCTTCTGTAATTCCCATGTGACGTGGGAATTTGCATGATTCCCACGAACGTGAGAATTTGTCATAGTTGCACTCCTCTTTTCTTCTCCTCTTTAATCTTTAGTTCACCCTCCAAGTTGCTCCTTCCTTCTTCCTACATAAAAAATAGTCAATTCTTGCCCTCAATTAACATCAAACACATAAAAACAACAATAAAAATAAAACTTAACGAGAACATACAAAATGAATCCTAAACTAGAACAATAATCAACAATTATGCTAGAAAACACATGTCAATTACCTATAAAAACATATCCTAATGCACACCTATCAATACACAACCTTAAACTCCCATCCTCCTTTTTAACAAGTAGGACTGGAGCCCCCTATAGAGAAGTGCTAGGTCTCACAAAACCCTTATCTAACAACTCCTTTATTTGTATTTTCAACTCCTTTAACTCCGTTATAACCATTATGTATTGAGTAATTGAAATTGATTCAGTTTCTGGAGGTAAATCTATTCCAAACTCTATTACCTATCCGAGGTAATCTTGGAAGATCCTCCAGAAACACATCAGGGAACTCTCTAACTACTGGAATATTTCCTAATTAAACCTCATCATTACTTAGTTCAATCATGTATGCTAGGTATCCCTGGCATTCTTTACGGAGCATTTTACTAGCTACCGTGGCGGTCACTATAGTAGTGGGAAGAACTTTCTGTATCCTACAAAATATCACCTCTAGTTTCCCTAATCGACTCAACATAACCTCTTTTTAAAAACAATCCACCACCGTTTGATGTGTGGATAACCAATCCATTCTGAGAATGACATCAAAATATCGAATATCCAATATGATCAAGCTTGTCGAAAACTCCTTACCCTCAACTAGTATTCTACTATCTATAAACACTCTTTCAGTGAAGAGTATGTTTCTGGCTGGGAGGAAACTAAGATCCTAGTGTCTAACAACTGAGACTCAACACTCAATTTTGCATAAAAATTTATGGACATAAAAGAATGTGTAGCACCGGGATCTACTACAACATACGTATCATGATTGAAAATAGAAATCATGTCGGTGATTACATCTGGTATAGCATTGGCCTTCTATTGAGTGATTGCAAAAACTCAGGCCTATGCGTGGGGTTTAGAGGTTGTTCCCTTATCCACTGAACCTCTGTTGGATGTAGTAAAACTCAACCCTCTGGTCTGAGAACCCCAGTCACCCTATTTGTAACCCCCTCTAGGTTATTAAGGTGGTGAAGATCTAGCCCCTGAACTCTCTACGATGACTTCATGTGGACAATCTTTAATAAAGTGGCACTTCTAAACACAGTGGAAGCAACTCATCTTATTTCTTCGAGACTTACCCAAATGTCATTTTCCACAAGTGGTACCCTCTAGCACTGAGGTTCTAGTGTTGTGGGAGTCTATGGGCCTAATTGGTAACCCAAAAGATCCTTGACTAGACAATACACCTCTACCACACCTCCTGCGACCCATCCATCTTGATTTATTTCTCTTTGCTAAACCTTAGGATGAGCTAGTTGGTGCGTTGTGCTTCTGTTCTGATCTAAAACTCTAAGCGATTGTTGTTGCATTTGTCTCCACTTTTATTGCAGTTTCAACTAACTCCTCGTATTGTGTCTATGAAACCAAAGAAAAATAGATCTGCAATCTAGGACTAGATCCTCCAACAAACCTCTTCCACTTTTGCTCCTCACTGTCAGCAATAAACAGAACACTTTTTGACAAGCTTCGAAAGTCTCTTCTTATAATCCATCACTGATGTCGAACCCTACTCTAGACATAAAAATTTCTTTACTCTAACATCCTTATAACTCTATGGGTAGAATCTGTCTGTGAACTCTCTCTGAAGTTCTTCCTATGACACATCCAGATGTCATCTCTTAATGGCTTCCCACCAATCCTTCACCTTATCCTTGAGGAGAAACGTGGAAAAAATAACTCTTTACTCATCTGTGAATCCTACAACTCTATATATCTTCATAACCCAATCTAACCATGTGAGTGCACTCTCGAGATCTCCACTTTCGTCAAAAGTCTTCGCACCTAATTTACAGACGTGCTTAATCGAACATCCTGAAGCTTCCATATTTTGGCTTGGCTACCGCACTTCCATGTCGAGCATCTGAGCCATTTATTCTATATTAAAATTCACCTTAGCCGGTTTTGTTAGCCCTGAGGATTTGAAAAATGGCCTCGTTGAGTCTGGCATGTGTTCATCCTTCCGTGCTGGAGGTGCCTCAGGTGCAGGAATTATTGGAATGGCTCTCTCGGGATGTCCATGGCCTCGTTTGTGCATTGTTCTGTGTATTCAACAAAAATGCAAACGTGTAAAACTTTCTATTGAGGAAACCATATGCATGTAAATCATAACATTTTATAGGTCACCTCACTTTTAAAACAACGTAAAAACATTAAGCCACAAAGGAGGTAACCCAATTTTAAAAAGCAGTCTCCGATATCAACATCAATAGGCCCCTATCTTAAAACAACTAGGCAGTTTGTTTGGGACCCCATGATGGCCCTCTAGTCGATATCTGATCTAAATGAAAAGTTTCAATGGAGCTAAGTCTATTGCTCTTTTTATCGAAAGAGATTTAATTCAATATAAAAATATATAAGTAGTGGTTTTTTTTATTGAACCATTTTATTAAAATATCAGGTAGCACAACGATTGTATTTTGATATCCTAAAATTTTCAAAATCCTTTTAAAAGTTCAAAACACTTCTATAATAACATCAAAATCCCCAATACAAATTTTAGACTTCAAGTCTACTCACAAGCAATTTCAACAATTACTTCAATAAACTTTAAAAAGCTAAAACATATTTATGCATTGTATTTAAAAACCTTTATAAACATGCATTCTTTACATAAATATACGTTCCCAAACATATTAAAAAATATGCGTTGGTTCCAAAAATATTGACAAGGCAAAAATGCCTATATAGCAGTACGTGATAAAGTTGACTACTCGTGAAGTGGAGTCCTTACTACTGAAGCCCTTAAGTGTGCACCTGGAGGTTTTATTTTGAAAACAGAAAGTAGAGTGTTAACTAAACGAGCTCAATGAGTGCTAACATTTCTATGCAAATCATATTTAACTATTTAAACCTCCCTAAAAACAAAGTACCCTTAGGCATAAAGTCACAGAGTTAGTTCTATATCGCTTATCGGTGACTAGTTAACCAATAGTTACGGAGCTGGTTCTATATTGCTTACTTGTAAGTGGTTAACCACTATACATAAGTGATTACGAAGCTGGTTCTACATCGTTTACTTGTAACTAGTTAACCACTAGTTACAAAGATAGTTCTATATTGCTTACACCTGCATTAGGTTAACTGCTATACATCAGTGATTACGGAGCTGGTTCTGCTTCGCTTACCCACAACTGGCTAACCACTAGCTACGGAGCTGGTTCTACATTACTTACCCGTACTAGATTAACCGTTAGACACTAGTATAATAATATGTATAAAACCTAGCGATGTACCATAGGCTAAAAAATCATATTTCCTCTTTATCAACCAATAACATAATTTCAATGTAACTTTAAATAGTATGAAATTTAACTTTTAACTTCAATTCATATATTGCTAAAACATAAGCTTATACTAGCAATATTAACTCGTAATGTATCATTCACATAAAACTCATAACTATACAATTTAAAATCACGTCATCAATATTTTTGCAAAGAATTTATTCATATAAAACAATTAAAATACACTCACTGTTTTACGAACTTATCGCCAAGCACATTTACGCCTTTGGTGCCTCTCCTTCACCCACACAAACCGCATTTCGCTTAAGCATTTATATCTAAATTAGGAAATAAGGCATTAAAACTATATACTCTGTTTAACCGAATTTGAGATTTGTATTTAATCGGGTAACATATACCATATTTTCACTTTAACTTCTGTAAGCTAATTTATTGTTCTCCGTTTCAAAATCTAACTTCTAAAATTACTTCAATACCATCTTTTTCCCATTCCAACTTATCAATTTCTTCAAAATACCACCTCACCCAATTCATATATGGTAAGTCATATTTTATTTATTTCTAGGGGTTTGCAAAGTTTCATAAACATCTAAAAAGGGTCAGATATAATTCGATAAAAATCATAAACGAAAACAAACGCAATATAGTGCAATTTCCTACCTGTCGTGTCCCCTACCCAAAATTCATACCTCTAATTTTTCCATAATTTTGATATAGTAAACATTCAAATTAGGTTTTCAGGTCTTCTATACATTTGTTTTACTATGTCTCTGGTTTCCGTAACATCAAAACTCTAGACATTTGAACTTCTAAATCATGAATTATGAACCAAAAATCACAAACTGCTCCAATATAGGGGAAACATAAGGTCACCATTTTCAATCTCAATTTCCAATGTCATTAAGCTAGAATTAGGTTTGATTCTCTTCTAGATATTTTTAGTGTTATGTCTTAAGTTTCATCTCTAATTGGATTCAATCAATTTGGAGGTTTGTAGGCTGAATTATGGTCAAAACAATGGGACTAGTTCAAACGAACCTAAGACAAAATTCCATTACACGTTTCTCTCTTGTCATATTCAACCAATTCCATGCAAAGAAACACCAAAGTAACACCAAAACACAATTGATCTTAAACACATCTAACCCACTTAAAAACCCATAAAAATTAGAAATTTAAGCTAGAAAAACTTACCACGTTTTCCTTAAATCTTTTGGGTATTTGATGAATATTTCAAGATTCTCTAAAATCACCATCAAATTCCATCAAAAACTACACTCTTCTTCCACTTTCCTTGGTCGACATTCACCTTTGACTTCTCTTCTTTTCCCTTTCTTTTTTGGTCTCTCACGTTACTCTCTCATCACTCTCACGATTAACACTTGAAAATGAAGCAACATGTCTTACTTTTTATTTTTTATACTCATTTAATAGATTCCATATGTCACCTTCCTAATGGTTCTCTTTTAATGATTCATCAATTGATTAATTTCTTGCAAAAAGACCAAATTGTCCTCTAATGCATTTAATTCACTAACTAATCGAATTAAATCTTGAAAATATTCCAAAATCGTCTTATCATCAAATTGATCGTGAAATACTATAATTAGGGTCAATAATTATTGATTAGATACTTTAAAAATTTTTCGAATGAGCTTAAAATCAATAATACCCATTATTTTCGAAAAAGGGCATTTTAGTCCTACACTTTTAGAACTCCCAAAATCCATATGATCGAACTTATTTTCAATCTGTTTTAGTATTATTGGACTCTAATACTTATTCTGAATAATTTTTAATATTTCGGGGGTGAGTCCCACGAAAATCACTATTCATATGAAAATACTATTTACTGAACATAAAATTTATATTAATTGAAAGGAAAGGTTGGGGATTTTACACTTCATATCTTTTATCCTTCATCAATATACAAAACAACATAGTTTTGTTATAATGAAAATAATTTGGGCTTTGAGTTGAGGCTTGGGCACAAAATTCTCGGTCCAAATTCTAAATAAAGTCCAAATCAAATTCGAAATTTAAAATGAAAAAACTTAAATCCAACCTAAGACTAATCAACTTGAATCCTTTTACCGTCCTTTATTCTAAGTTTTTAAAAGGTATTGATAAACATAATTTACAATACATCAATCTTCATATAGCATTGTTAAACTAGAGACAATGATTTTATAAATATTGAAGTATTTTAAATATCTTCAAACTAGTAGCTTTGCAATTTTGAATGTCTCGTTGATATATTGAATAACTATAATTGTTTGATGCAATTATGGTTTAAATGTTATGACAATTTAACTTGGTGAAAATAATGAAAGGATAGGAAATCACATAACAACAATAAGTATAGATATCAAGGACAAGAGATTATAAATCTATTTTGGTTGAATGCGTGTCATATATAATACATATAGGTAAGTTGATTAAGATAAATAATAATTTGGAGAATGTGTATTATAATGATCCATATAAAGCTTAAAGAATAGTTTGATTAAGATAAATAATGATGATAAGACAAATGAGATAATTCAAGTGATATTTTAGTATGGTAAGGTAGAGTTATGTTTAGAAGATACATATATTCCAATAGAGGAAGCAAAGAAAAATAAGGACAAGAAAGAGCTTGTTATTCAGGGTATAAGAATCAAAGGAAAAACTTATATAGATCATTAGCTTTAAATATAAAAAGCTATGAATATTTGGTATCCCACATAAAATCAGTGGAATATTGTGTTATTATAAGAGTATGATTACATAAGTAATATAGATAGGAAAATTAGTAGCATTGGTCTAGAAATACTCTTAAGGTTATTGATTAAAAAACAATTATAATAAAGGGACTAATAATAAAATATTAACTAATTATAAATGATAAAGTAATGGAGATGGTAAAGAGTTACAATTAAATAATTCATTTTTAAAACTTTATCTTATCGATAAGTGTATTTTACTCACCAAATCATAAGTTTAAGCTTACTTTCTTTTACTAATGCAAATCTCTTACTAAAAGCAAAAGAGTATTACAACTAACTAGATGTAATAATAAGAAAAAAAAAGTAAACAAAAGGTAGAGATGAACTTGTTATAGTAGATTAAAATAAAAAGTTTAGTTAACTATGAAAAAAATTATCTTTGGTAAAGAAAGTGATTATTTTAATAATAAAAGACTCAAGTGATAAGAAGTTTATATTTGATCAAGGATGATAGAGTCAAAATTATACACAGTTTAGCCTAGTTTGGGAATTTGAAAATATCTGGAATTGTTATTGATGTTAGAGCCTTTAGAAATTATATCTTCAGAATTGTATTAAAAATAAAAATATCTATTCCATATTGTATTAAATATTTAGTATAATAACAATTAAGAGATTTGGTTCTTTTAGGATTATGAATAACGTATCAAAACTATTAGACCACGTAACCTATTAAATTATGAATTTTTAAATGTAAACTATTAAGATTTTTCATTATCAAAACAACCTTATTTATATAATTTAATTTATCTAACCAAAAAGAAGGAAAAGATAATGAGAAACTAAGGAGAATTGAAAAGTCAAATTTCAAGTGAGGGGTTATAACCTCTCAAGGACCCTTCCTTATTATACATTTTATTGATTCTTGTCAACTTGGAATATATAAATAAGAAGAAAATGAGTGAAGTTAAAGTTTGTAATCATGATGAAAGCTAAACGTCATACTAGAAGCATACCATAAAATTGTTGCAAGCCTCAACAAAAGATTGAACAACCTAAAGTCAATATCTCACACCGTATATATAAGTATGTCCAGCAAAAGATTGCAAGGTTGGTATCCTAAGTCCAAAGCCAATTATTGCTTTCCAAAAAAAATATGACTCACACCAGCCATAACAATTGATGATGCTCAACACAAAGTCTCCATAGTAAAAACAATAGGTTAATACTTTTTAAAACTCTTTATAATAGTAGTGATAAAGAAGAAATGTAAAATTAATGATATGTTGAAACTTAAAACTATAATATGAAATAAAAATCAAATATTTAATAGTTAAAATAAGATAATTTTTTATACCAATGTCCTCTAAGGGACACATTAGTAAACCAATATTCCCTAGTAGTCAACCAGTGTTAACGTGTAACAACCAATATATTTTGTGTGTTGAATGCATATTGGTCAACTAGGATGACCTAGTGGTCAATCAATGCGTGAGAACTTGTTTTTATGATGACTAGTTTTTTTCTCTAATAGTTAGTAGGGGTCTTAAAATGTTATAAATATATGTTTTCTTATTTATTTTTGCATCAAAAGATAGTTGGGTGGCTTGTAAAGATATTTTGAGTGATTATTAAGTATTTGAGCATTCATTATCTCATGTTTAAGTGAGCGTCTTTGGTATTATTAAAGGGGTAAAGTGAGATATCTTGAGTTGCAAAAATCTATTGGAATTCTGTCTATTGTACTTAAGGGTCTTTCAAGTGGCATTAAGGTTTCTCTTCACCTTTAAGGAAGATTGTATAAGGGTTCCTATTTGTCAAGAAATGATTGTACAAAGGTTATCATTCACCTTAAAAGAAGAGTCATAGTAGAATTCCAAGAAGACTCTTATGAGTGGACGTAGGCAAGGGTTACTTAATAAACCACTATAAATCAATTTACAATTTTTTACGCTTTTTACATTATTTCTTGAGGGTGTTGTTGAAATTTATTATTTTATATAACATATTCATCTTTTATAAATTGTGCTTATGAACAAACTAATTTCGTAAATATTTCTTTTGAAATTTATCAACATCCTATAATCCCCCTCTTATGTGCTATTAAGGGCTTAAAATGTAGTAAGGATAGGTCTCTTCGATTAATATTATAATGGTATATTTAGGCACATCATCATCTAACCAAGAAGAACAAAATATTATTAAGAATACCCTTCTTTATTGGTAATGATTACTTATATTGGAAAAATAGTGATTTGTTTGAAAGTATAGACCTATGGAATATAGTTTCAAATAACCCTTTATACCTATGAAAATTGGAAATAACAAACAAGTAATTAAACTAAAGGAAGAATGGGAACCTCAATATAAGATATTCTTATTTTATGTATTTGGAATAAATGAATTCAATAGAGTCTCAATGTGTGGAACAAATTTTGAAAATTTTCATACATTATAAATTATGCATTATAGATCAAATCAAGTTAAGGAGAGCAAACTGGGCATGTTAACCCATCAATAAGAAAATTTTCAAATGAAGTACTGATGAAAGCATTTTTAGTATGTACACAAGATTTGTTGATAATATTAATGCTCTCAAAGTTCTTATAAATACCTATATTAATGGTAAAACGATAAGAAAGTTACTTAGTCGTTTCTGATGACAAGGAAAACTAGAGTAACAACTATACAAAAAGCCAAGGATCTAATAACACTATATTGAAGGAGCTCAGTGGACCTTTCCTCGTATATGAATTGAAAATTTAAGCGACGTAAGAAGAAGCAATGTTTCCAAAAAAGGAATTAGCATTCAAAGTCTCAAGGGAGGAATCAAGTGAAGAAAATAAATCTAAAAGTGAAAGTGATGATGAAGGCCTCACATTTATTACTGGAAAATTCAAGAATTTTTTAAAGAGAAAGAAATTCTCTAAACAAAAGACTTCAAGGAAGGAAAAGGTGATTCAAAATGTAAATCCTCTAATATTATTTATTTTGAATGTAGTTAGTCATATGATCACAATATCCTTTATCAAAAATAATGACAAGTATGATAGAAAACAATAAGAAGGAGAAGAAGGATAAAAACAAGCAGAAAGGGCTTAAAACCTTAAAATGTGATGAAATAAGTGAATCTAAAAATGTGCATTTGGAAGGAGAAATAACTTACAAATGCTTTTTGACTAAGGACAATGATGAGTTAATATCCGACTCTAATTTATGTGATAATGTGATTTGACATATGATAAAATAATCGAAAGATTGGAAATCATGAAAAAAGAAAAAATATTTTCCAAACTCAAGATTTCAAAAACATTTGGATACATCCATAAATGACAATGAAAAGATGAAAAGCGGATTGCATAGCATTAAAACATCTAAAAAAGTGATCATTGATGATAATCATACATTAGACACATTAAAGCATAAAAATGAGACATTGGTAAAGAAGATCAATGTTCTTAATGATACATTAAATTCAATAAAGGGAGTGAAAATTTAGAAAACATGCAAGAAGCTTAAAAGAATTTCAATAATAGGGCATAATATTGGGTACACTTGTGGGAGTGTAGTCAACATCAATACTATATTTCTTAAGGGAGAACATATAGATACTAATATCTAAACAAACAAATGCACGTAAAATTTACATTAGGCACATCCTAAAACCAAGCCCCATGATTTCATATATAAATTTATACCTAGGTAGAGGTTTTATTACTTTTATGGACAGAATGGCGTAGCTTCTATGATAATGTACAAACTTGCTCCCGCCCTTTTAGGTCTTAAAGAAGTATATATCAAGCCTCCATTTATAGTAGGCATCACAAATGGTAGTTTATTTTAGTACTCTAGGAGAACATTCAACACCTTAATATCTAAAGGAAGTTACCCCCTTATATATACACGTATAAAAGTCCAAAAAACAAATTTAAGTTTCGATATTATAAGGCTAACTTTCATTGTTTATAAATAATAGACTGTCATTTTATAGTAAATATACACATGTTGAGAGATTTTGCTTCCTAAGACCAAAAAAAACAAGTAAACCTTGGAAATTTTGGTTGAAAAGATGAAGGAGAGTAATAATCAAGGACTCAACCTCATTTGGGTGCCTGAAACAAATTGAATTCTTTATTTTGTAAGGTTATAAGAAAAAGAATAACAAATGGTATGCAATAATGATGTTAGTCACAGAATTTAATATTTTTAAAGAGGTTGTGCATTTTATTTTAATGAACTCTTGTATCTAAGAGAAGTCTTGAAGAAGGCGATTTAGGTATATTTAAGGGTTCAAAAAATGTCTTAGAAGAAAACAAGAATGCTCATCAAGGAAAATAAGAAGGATGAGAAGCTTTCAATGGACAGAAATTCAAGAAGAATCATCCTCCAAAATAAATCATATGTGATGTTCAACATAAGACAATTATTTAATCTCATTTTAGAAATATTTCTTTGAACCAAAGGCTATAGATGAATTCCTTAGTGATGACAGAAATTTTATATTAAGGGTCTATTACATTCTCTTACTAGTCAATGAATATAGAGCATTAGTTGACAATTGTTGCTTTTAGGAAAGAAGAACTCAGTTTTAAAAAGTTTGTAACAAGAATGGATCATGAGTGCGGTCGAACACTCTTACACTAATCAACCAGTAGCCTAAGGTGGTGAACCAGTCTCAACATTTTTAAGCTTTTCTTCTCACCTTTTCATCTATTCTTCATAACATTCTCCTTTTTGGTCCTAAACTCTCAAAATCTAGTCCTATCTTTTTAGACTTACTTTACGGTTTAAACTTCATTTGAATTCGTAGCTCCTTTTCAGATTAACATTAATTCCTTTAAAATTTTGGACTTTTATGGTGTTTCGGATTTACATTAATTCCTCTAAAATTTTGTACTTTTATAATGTTTATGTTCTTCAAACTGTTTTTATAAAATTATATTAATCACACAAACTATTTAAGAATCGATTTTGATTGTAACAAATTTGTCATTTTAGGATTTCAAATTTGAGTATTTTATCCTATCATTACTTTTAAACTTTTAGGGCTTTCATCATTATACTCTTTTATGAAATTAATGGTTGTATATTTTAATTAAGTATGCATTTTTACAATTGCAACTTCTAATCCAATCAAAACTTCTTATTATTTTTGCTCCAATCGAACTTTTTAGTTTAGGCATAATAACTGAATTAGGGATTTCCAATTTCTTTGACTTTTCTCAATTTGATTGTTTATAAATGCAATGAAGGGATTCTTGAATGAATTTTTTCCCAATTACAATTAACTGTTAGCGCTTTGATGGAGTTTGAGTTTGCGGTATAATTAACTATTAAAATTTTGAAATTTTTTAACTTAATAAAATTTGTAACATTTATTATATTGATAAGAAGTAATATAAGAACAAGATGTGACCATAACTTAAGAAGATAGTTAAAGAAGATGATAAAGAAAAGTTGAAGTTTGCAACCTTTAAAGTGAAGATCAAGTCAAGAACAAAAGAAGATCAAGGCACATCAAGGTCATTCTATATTTCGTAATATTAATTGTCATTTCATATAGTCAATTTTATAATCTTAAAGGCTCATTATGTATAAATATTTCTTTTTCTTTTTTAAAAGTAAGTAATGAATTAATTCAAAAGGTGGAAATTAGAAAGTGTATAAAGTTACATCTCCTAACAATGGAGCTCAAACTAATGAAGAAGGTATATAGATGGATACATCCAACAACATCTTTTCCTATATGTTTAATTGCATTTTAATAGCATTAGACATGAGTAGATGATTGGTATTGATCATGATAGTCATCCTTAGTTTAAGCCATAAATGGCTCCAGCTATATTCTTTGAACTCTTAAGCCTTACCAAAGAATTTGGTATTTCTCATTCTCCAAATATAGTGCACCTATATAGCAAAACTAGTTTTGAAGAAGCTCTGATCTTCTCTATTAGCCTATCTTAATTTGCTAACCAAAGCTAATGTATTCATCCAGCTAAGATCCCTATCTTGCAATCCAAAGATATTAAGAAAAGCACCCTATAGTTGTTTGGTTTGAGGACATTTGAAGAATATATGATCTAAGGTTTCAACTTCCTTAAAGCATAAAAGGTAATTTGCATTCATAATTTGGAACTTAGTACTATCCCTGGTTCCTAATTTGTGTAGAGCAACTAACCATAAGATGAAAGAGTGAGCTGGAGCAATACCTGATCCTAATATCAATCTATAAAGTGGAAACATGATTATAGGTCTAAGCAACAATTCTTTGTATGATTGAGTTGTAAATTTGTGAGACTTTTGGAGCTCTCATTTAGTCTCATCTTCTTGTGTTTAATTTGGAAGGTATGAAGGCCATTGCTTAACAACCCAACTAACTCTTCTGCACGTATAGAACGACTATTGCCAACTGCTATTCCAAATCTTATCTTATTGTGTTTATGTTAAAGAACACAAAACGATAAGATCTGGAATAACATTTGGCAATGGTTGTTATATATGTGTAGAGGAGTCAGTTAAAGAACATAAAAAGATAAGATGTTTTTGTGTTCTTTAACATGAATACATTGGTATTTGTATACATTTAGTGATAATGTTGATAAGATTGGATCTTATCATATCTTAGAAAATGTAAACATAATGATAAGTTAATGATACTAATTGAAGTAATTACAACAAAAATATAAGACTAGGAGGAAGATGATTTTCTGTTAAGGAGCTTGTGATGTAAATGTAGAAAAGCACTGGAACCCAAAGACTTTGCCAATATGTCAACAATTTGTCGAGATGCAGGGACATGACATATGAAGAGAGATTTCTTTACTACTAAATCACGAACAAAATGAATGTTAATTTCAATATGTTTGATACGAGCATGAGAGACGAGATCTATAGTAAAGAATAATACGATAGTGGCTTAATGTCAGAGAAGTCAATTTCACTAAGTACAGAGTTGATCCAACATAATTTAGCAGTAGCTAAAACAATCCTTTTGTATTATGCTTCAGTGCTAGATCTTCCAATAATAGGCTACTTTTTAGAGCTTCAAGAAATTAAAAATGATACAAGAAAAACGTAATAATTAGATGTAGATTAGCAATCTTTTAGAAATCGAGCCCATTTAACATTAGAATAAGCATAGAGTGTTAAGGAGGTATGTTAGGTTAAGTGAAGACTATGGGATGGGGTAGGTCGAAGATATCAAGGATACCTTTAACAACTATACAATAGACATCAATGGTTTAATGTAATAATTATAAAATTTTGTTAATTGCAAATTGTATGTTTGGTCTTATGAGACAAACGTATTGAACCAATAGTACTGCAATATTTAGTAAGGCCAGAAAGGGGTAGACTATGATTTTTTGAAAGTAGTAGGAAAGGAGTAATGGGGGTGGAGACAAATTTGGAAGATTCAAGATAGGTGCATAAAGAAGATAATGAGTATATTTAGATTGGGTAGAAGTAAAATGGTGAATGTAAATATGGCTTCAATATGAAAGAAGTAGTGAAGGGTACCGAGATCTTTGATAGTAAAGGCAAAGTGAAGTTTATGAAGGATTGTTTGAATTAATTGTTGTGAAGAGTCTTTCAATAAGATATCAGTCACATAAACAAGGGGAAAGATAGTATGAGTGTTCATGGAGTGAATGAATAGGGAATTATCAGCTTTCAATGAAGTAAATCTATGGTAAACAAGTCTATGATTTAATTTGTGAAACTAGGATCTAAGGGCTTAGTTTAGACCATAAAATTCTTTATGAAGATAATATACATAATAAGGATGATGAGAATCAATGAATACTGGTTGTTAATGCATAAAAATATGTTATTGTAAGTTCCTATATAGAAAGGTATTGTTAATATCAAGTTGATGAATTGTCTAATTTTTAGCTAAAGCAAGGATAAGAATGAGGTAAATGGTGGTTGGTTTGACTACTAGACTGAAAGTGTTAGTACATTTAAGGCTGAGAGATTGGTGATAACCTTAGGCAACTAAGGAGCTTTATAGTGATTTAAGGAGTCATCAAGATTAAATTTGGTTCGAAGATCCACTTACAACTAATAATATTCACACTTAAATGAGGAGGAATAGGGGACTAAGTATTGTTTTGGTAGAGAGCTTTGAACTTATCAAGTATCGCTTGCTAAAAATGAGAAAATTTATTTATGTGAGTAAAGGAAATAGGGTTTAGATCAGGAGAGGAAGCAATAGTGGTATTGTAAGTAATGTGATCAGGAAAAAATTTTATCTTTCAAGTGCGGTTTTGATTACAAGTAATCATTGAATGAGAGGATGATCGGGGTGGTTGAGTGATGGGTGGTAATGTCAGAGGAAAGATGGCGGAAGGAGTAGGTGAATTAGGAGTAGTGGAAACTGGTGTAAGATTGGGTTTTGGTGGAAAAGTATATCGTAATTGGAATTGTAGTGGTAAAGGTAAATAAGTGGTAGGAGAAGAAGGAGAGGTATGTAGGAGATTACGGAATTGAGCTTGAAGAAATTTAACATGTCAAGAGATATAGATTTTTCTTGTGGAAGGGTTAAAATATCTATATCTTTTATAATTGGGAGCATATCTAAGAAACATATATGGAAAATATTTTGGTATGAGTTTATTTATTCTAGTTTAACTGAGAAAGGGTTAGTAGGTACATCCAAAAACCCAAAGATGATTAAGGTTAGGAGGTGTATTAGATAGAAGTTCATGGGGAGATTTGAAATTTAAGATATATGACAGTAGTAGATTGATGAGGCAAATAGTTGTGAAAAAGACATTAAACCAGAAGCATCTGGGAAGAGAGCTATGAATAAGACAGGTGATTTCTATTCCATTGATGTGATGAATTTTGTGTTCAATAACACCATTCTATGATAGGGTATAAGGATAAGAAATACAAAAAAATAATGCTAAGAGTGGTAAGAAAATTAGCAAACGATCATTTGGTGAGTTCAAAACCATCATTACATTAGAACATTTTGATGTTAGTGGAAAGTTTACAACAATGACTTTGAAAGATTGGAATTTTTGTAAGGCTTGAAGAGAAAAAATCCAGATGTATCTAATAAAACAATCAATAAAGAATATAAAATATTGACAACTAGAAATTGATAAAAAGAGTGATGGTCCCTAAATGTTATAGTGAATAAGCTTAAACAGTTTAGTACAGACTCTACTAGATGTAAGAAGGGGAAAACAATAGATATAAGGGACAATTGATACTAGTACTAGGCACTTGAAGTGGAGAAAATAATCTTGAAAAAGTGTTATTACATGTATGACCGAGACATTAATGCCAGATGCATGGAGAAGCTTGATAAAGGCCATTGAATTTAAACAGGAATCTTTAGGGGAATAGAGATTATTATAGATGCTTCCCGTGAGAAGTGGAAGCTTGGTAAAAAGGTCCTTTACAACATAACCAGAGAAATTAAATTAAATTAAACAATAATTGCCTTTAATAAATTTTGTAACAGAAAGTAAGTTTTCAGTAAAATTAGATACAATGGCAATTTTATGTAAATATAAGGGTCAAAGAGTTGTAGGCAAAGTTAAAGAGACCGTAGAGGGCATGGAAAAAGTATTACCATTCCAATAACCACTTGATTAATGCATGATATGGTTGAATTGAGCTAAGAATATTTGTATCGGGTGTCATGTATGAAGAAGTTGTATTCGGAAGCCATTTGATAATTTTACTAGAGGAATATGGAGATGAATTTTTGATAAGTTGAATGTTTGAAGTATAGAAAGCCGGTTAAAGTTATGTCGAATTATAGGGAGGGTTAGAAGACTTGTTCACAGATTGCATATATCCGAAGCGATAGATAGCAGCTAATGTATAATTTTTAAAGGTAAATTTGACATTTTAGGAGCACATGACTGGAATTAGGTCAAATTTTGATAATAGAGGATGGGTTGGTTAAAGGATATTAGGCTGGGCCATAGAGTTTGGATTGGGCAGATTGTAGTTGGGGTGGTATGAGGAGTTATATGGTGGTTAAGGGCATAAAGGTTTGGGTTGGGTCCAGGAGAAAGGCGAAATGACCGGGAGAATTCTCGAAGGTTAGTAGATGTTGTTTCTAGGATATAGAGTGTTCGCCGTTGTGAGCCGAGTTGCAGTCTCCATTAACTGCAACGAACACCGTTTCTGGTGGAGCTTGATGGAATGACAACAATACCTGTTTGTGAAGTAGGAGTTCGGCTCACAATTCAGAGAAAGACGGAGGCGTTTTTATTTTCCATTGCGGTAATGAAGACTCGTAGTCAATAAGGAGACTATTGATGGTGAAGAGGACCAAATCATCAAACGACATTGGATCTCCGATTGCTACAAGGTCTTCAGTTGTAGAGGTGGTGGTCGTAAGGTAATTGGTAAAGGTGGAATCTCCTTTTCTAGTGGTGTGAAGTCATCGGTGAATCAGAGATCGTTGAGCTGTTGTTTGTTAAAGGAAGTAAGTTTTGAGTGAAATCCAGAGGCTTAGAGCAATGTCACAGTTGAGGCCAAGGATGCCACAGACACAAATTTATGCTTTTTCAGCTAGTCCGAGATTTCTGCTGAAGGATGACGGACTATTGGTGCTTGAAAAGAAAGGGTTGGACATGTTTCCCAAAAATTTGGGCTAGATAGTGGGCCTAATGGTCCAACTTGCTTAGCCGACTAAGCAAAACCCTAAAATTTTCCGTCTTCCTTTGCGTTCCTTTCTATATAAGTGCATTAATCTTCTTTCAGGTATGGGCTGCCGCGTAAGACAATCATCAGTTTGAGCTTCTCGGTTCCAAGTCTATGCGCTAAAAGAAACTTCCCACCTCCATATAATAAGTGGTTTTCTTATATACTCTTGTTGTTCTCTCCCCTTCCCATTTATTTTCCAGTGAATGGAGCAAGTCAGCTTCTTGGCTGGATCTGAGGAATGAAACGGTCCGGTCAATTGAAATTATAAACTTGCGACATGGAAATCAAGTCCAGTATCACTCGCCTGAATTTGATATTCTTTCTTTTGATTTTTTGGGCCCTTTTATTACTGGCACAGTTTTCCCTGGGGTTTTGTTTTTAGTTGTAAATGGTATTTCGGCTTCTTTCTTAGGTAATTTCGGAAGCAAACGCACTCTGTCCCTTAACTCCGACAAGTGTTTTGAGGCAATTTCTTCGTTTGCTATATTAAGAGCTATTTTGTTATCCAACTTACTCGCCCATACGATATTTCACCTCTATGAATGATCTTCTGGGCACATGGTTGGATTACATATAAAATCAAACTCTCCTCTCTTTTTTTGTCATTTCAGTTCCTCAAAACACGATTTCAGTTTCTCTAACATTGCACAAAATATAGTCTTGTATAATATAGCTTGGTAAAAGCTGGATTTCTTGTCGTGCTGTTAGTGAATCCTCCAGCCCGTTCAAGCTCACTTCATACTCCCCCAGACTACAATTTTCTGGGTACAGCGAGCGCAGGAGTTGGTATACCTGAGGTCCGGACTCTCCGCATTTCCTAAAAAGGATAACCGAAAATTTAGGGGTAAATGAAGGAGGGCAGCCTCTTTTTAGTTTTTACAAATAAGGAGACTGTATTTAAGGATGTCAATGTGCCCGGCGGCTTTTAGTCAGGCTCAGCTTGTGGTCCATTCAGGTCGAGATAGGTCGGACCATGGTCTTTGTTAGCCGGGATGGGTTGACTCACAGTTCTACCGACGAGTCATTCGGTCCGTGGTTGGCTCGTCCGTGGTTGGCTCGTGACCTGATGAGTCACCGGTGAGTTGGGCCAATTTTGGCTCATTTATATTTTTTTAATTAAAAAACAAAACAAAATGTCTGAGCCGAAGGTTGGCTCGTGGCTTGTCTGATTCGATAAATTTGGGCTAAAAATAGGCCAAGTAGATGGGTCAAAATTGTCATCTTAGTTGGATTTTATAACCCTCTTTAAATTTTAACAACCCGATATAAAGAGGAGTAAATGAAAATGAAATGGGCCAAAAACTTAGGTTGTGGATTCTTTAATTTAATATAATTATGTCAAAGGTTTAATTTTTTTATATTTAATTTATAAAATTATGAAGTTGAAAATACTTGATCCTTCAGGGATTAAATTCCAAGCTCAAGCAAGTGGTTTGCAAGAAGCAAAGCCACGTTAAACTTCATAAGGAGTCAAGTAAATATCATCTTAAGCATGCCTTTGTTGCCAAGTGTAGTAAACGTAATAACGATGGTGCGGAAAAATGTAGAGATAATTCATGAATTTTTATAACAAGCATGGGCAGTCTTCAAGTTTTGGAATGTACAATGTACAATTATGCTTCTATTATCAGTAATGAAATAATGGGATTTGATACACGTTACGTCCTGCTACCCGAAAGGACAGAATTACACGGGGTCCAATCATAATAATGACGCAGTAAGAAGCTAGCATACTGAGGATGGACTTGCAGCAGATGGTTCAATTAAGAACAAATTAGCACTTATATTTCAGCATCAAACAGATAAGGGTCGACACCTGCTTTTTTTTTTTCAATTTATCTCATCCACGAGATTATACGAGATCATATTTATATAAAATACGTGGTTTAGATAAATTAGAACAAGATTGAAACAACGAGATTATATGAGATCATATTTATATAAAATACGTGAAAGAGATGAATTGGACCAAGATTGAAACAACGCAAACGGAATAGAGAGGTATTTGGAAACATTTTATAGAAAGCAAAGGGTAAAGCTACAGCAATGGACTACAGAGATGTCAATATTGGTCCGACCAGACCCATAATTAACAAGTTTAACCCGATAAAACCGACCAACGGGTTGGTTGGGTATGGCTCGTTGACTGGCAAGCTGGGTCATGACCCTTGCTGTCCGTATGGTTGCTGTCTCTAGTTTCTGGAGACGGAACGGAACAGAAATTTGGAGACGGAACGGAACAAAAATTGGAGACAGTGAGTTGTTTGGTTGTGATGGACAGAACAGAAAAAACTGTCTCCGTCTCGAGGACAGAATGTGTTTGGATGCAGTGGACGGAACGAAAAAATTGT